>CAKKTI010000241.1:19214-32815 GCA_920105805.1 Condylostoma magnum
CACTCCCCAAAAGAAAGCAACCAGCTCCAAAAACCTAAGAAAACTTTCACCCAAAATTCAGTGATCCAATCACAGAGGCAATGAAAAAAGACACTAAACCAGTAAAGCCATCAACTCAGCTATTAAGTGAAAGAGAGGTAACTTTATAAGTTGAAGGTAATAAAGTAAAGGAAAAAAAAATAAAGAGTTGCTGAAATTGTGAGACATAATTTGAAAAGTAAAACGGGTTTTAAGCTGATGATGTTTTGCTGTGCAGTGAGAAGTGTAAAAAGTTGTATATTGAGGTTATGGCGGAAACCTGTGTCTGCGGAAATAAGTTTTTTGCAAGTAAAGGAGCTTATCATGGGGAGAGATGGGTATGTAGTAGATAATGCTCATCTATTCAATAAGATTCAGTAGACATAATGACTTTGTCTCCGTAGAGATCAGCCATTGTGAATTATAAGATCGATGCTATTACTGAAGCTGATATTGAGCAAAGTAGCGAATAAATACCGTAGTTTTAGTAGTATTAAAGGTATTAACCTGCTGAAGAAATTGCTAGAGTTAAGGATTAGTAGGTTATAGTTAAATAAACACCTAAAAAGTAGGAAAAGAAGCAAGAAGTAAGGTAATCTGTTGAGCTAGAAGGGTGGACTTTCAATGAGTAATTAAATTAGTTATTTAATATCGATTTTTATAGGTCAAAAGGTTAGTTTTTAATAGATGTTATTATATATAATATTACACATAATAAAATACAGTCTTCATTGGCTATTGTTTTAGGCTACAATTGCTTGATCCTATAGTCTTAGACCCCTTTATTATTTTCTCTAATAGATATCCAATTGACAATTTATAAAAGGTTATTTCTAAATTTGTTATAATAAACATTATAGTACAGATGTAGAGTCTAAAAGATAAAATATTTATGAAATAAGCAAGTTATGGATTATAGTTAGATCAATAATTCCAAGATTAAGTATAATGTTATATTATTAAAGATAATATAGTGCAAATAATATTCAAACTTTTGTTTTTCAAATACCCCTTAATTTCTATTATGTCTCTGATTTAATATTAAATTCGAAAGCAATGAATTACAGGAGATTTTATAAAAATTGCGAAAAGGGTCTAAGTTATATTAGTATTAATTTTAGCAATAGAGGTATAACAATCTAATTAAATACTATATAAGATAGATTTAACCTTATGAATTTTTGTTATAGCATAGAAGCTGCTTTTCAAATAGAGATCTTAAAAGTTATACTATAAAAGAGATAATTTGTGTAATATAGCAAAAAAAGAATTGCTAGATAACAAATCCATGTATAAATAAAGCACTTTAGTAATATGAAATTATACACTTGTAAATAATTACTATCTTCAATTCATTCTCTACAGTCTACTAAAAATGCATAATATTGCTCCCATTTTCACCTATAAAAATGACTTCAGATAATTTGATACCTCTTAAACTATTTGTATCTATACTATCTTTTCTAATATATTCTTTAACAAAAATACTAGACCCTTGCATATCTCTTTGGTTTACTTTATATTAGTTATTAATTTAATATGTTCAGAAAAATTTGGCAGGTAACTTACACTCAGTATTGCTGTACGGATACAAGTAGTCGGGACTCAGAAATAGGCTAGAATCGTCCAATAAACCCTTATCTACAGTCATCCTACAATAACAGTAATATCTAAAATTCCTAATCATTTGAAGATAGTTCCCAAACATTGCGAAGACATGAAATACCACAATCAGAAATAGATGAAGCCTTCAAGCTTAAAATAACAATTATAGATGGTTTTGACCCGATGAATGGGCATAGCTTTCTTATAAACGCTTAAGGGTTAATTGACAACCAAAGGCAAGCAAATGACGGAGTAGTTTACTGTGGCTCTGAGTAAATGGACAATGGTTAAATTTTGAATGATATAGTAATTCCAGCCTAGGAGCAGGGTATAGGCCGTCGTCATTTTCTAATAAAGTACAAATGTGAGACTAAAAGATACTATTTAAAGGATTTAGGCATAGGCACTGGTACATTTGTTAAGCTAAGCTTTCCTATTAAGCTGAAAAGAGGATATATTATATCTTTCGGTACCTCTCATATGGCTGTTATATTTCCGGATGATACTGAGTAATAAGTTGATTAAATATCGTTCAAGTTTTTAGAAGGATCAAGAGTTGATTAAAGTTTTAGCTTCTTACCAGAGGAATCACCTATAAAAATCGGAAGAACGCCTGAGTGCACTATTAGGTTTCTTGATAACAGTTTATCAAGAATGCAGTGCTAAATTTGATTTGATAAAGCTCAAGGTTGGCTTATAGCGGATGGGAATATATAGAAAGGGTCTACTAATGGTACTTGGATATTCCTAGACAACTTTTTTGAGATATACGACGAAATGATATTTAAAGCAGGTCAAACTTTATTCAAGTCCAATATATTTTAGTTGTAATATATCTAAATTAATATGGCTGAAAATAATGGTGTTAAGATGGGGTCTTGCGTAGGCTGTAGTTTAGATAATCCTCGTTGTTGTATTTGTGATACAGCATTTAATTCCCTATAAGAGTTAGTAGAGCATCTAGCTGCTAATTACGATTTTGCTCCAGAGACCATTGAGTATATTCAGAATTGTATAGGAAGATGTCTTAGAATTATGTAAGAAAAGAAAGAAGAACTTAAGGATCAAGAATAGTAAAATGAAACAAGGCCCTTAGATTTATCTTAAGTTAAATGTGATTAATGTGGTATATTATGCAAAAGCTTAAAGGGGTTAAAATAGCATATAGGCAAATAGCACTCTAGAATTAGGAAGAAATCTTAATGCAGTTAATGTAATAAAAGGTTTAGGACTAAATATGCCTTAAAATTCCATATTTAGCAAGTTCACGAAAAAGTTACTAGACAGAGCTGCTCTTTTTGTGGAAAAACGTTTTATAATAAGTATGTACTTAAAAATCACATAAAATCTAAACATCAATAGATTAATAATAAATGGATTTTAAAATTGCAATCAATTAAATTAGAAAGCTAAATATAAAGTGCTAACGTCTTCCTGATTTAATGGGATTAGGTTAAAAATAATCATTAGTATTGCATAAAAGGCTAGTAAGCAGATCTTCTTAGTATGCTTTAAAGGCAGTTTTAAGCAATCGTTTGAACTTATGCTAAAAATTTGTAGGTTTTTGTAATAATTCATTGGAGTATATTGATAATGTTGAGGGTATACCATGAGAAGGGTAGATAATAACTTAGATTGTTTAATCTATTTGGCTATTAAGTAAGTTTTAATTAGAGAAGAAAAACTATGAATCTGCTTATGAGTAAATAGAAGTTGTTAAGCAAATCTTACCTACAGTTGAAGTTTTTAAGTCCATAAAAATAGCTATAAAGTACATTATTATGATTTTGTAAATAATAAGAGAGTAATAAGTTGAAATAATAGAAAAGAGTTGGAAAAAGCCTGAATGTACAGGCATAAATTAGCAATGTGTGGTTTTAAGTTTAATCAGGTAATCAAAAGATATATAAATTATATACAATTACCTATTTCAATGCATACAACGCAGCTCAAATCAAAAGCATTAAGACATTTTATCAGAAACAGCCAAAATTATACGACAAACTAACCACTAAAAGCTAATAGAGAGCATATTGGACAACATAATACAAATCTGCTTACAGTCCCCATCTAATAAGGGCCTTTAAATCTCCAGAAGCAACAAAGTAAGCAGAGGTATTTCCCCATACACAAACTAAAGCATTACTCCTACTAAGTTCATATTCAGCAAGAAAAAGCTAATAGTGAAACAGCATAACAAAAACTGATGAGAGGACAGAACAATCTTTAACTAATTCAAACAACACACGGACAGATCCTTTCACTAAACATTCCAGCGAGTAAAAATAAGTCCCTAACGTTCAAATTCTCCAAAACCATCCCGACCAGACCACTTCCTCTTACAAATTTCCCCTAAAACCTTCAATTAACCCTCCCTTCAGCCAATAATACCCTCCCGTAGAAAATAAAATGGAAGTTCTTTAAAACCTATCACCCAGAGTCCCCACTTCCCAGTACCCAGAAACCCTTAATTAAAGTTTTCCTGAATTACAAAACAATAACCTTATACAACAGGCCCTAAGACAGCCAACTGCTAAGATTCCGGTATGAATAATGCGTCAAGCTGGAAGATACTTACCAGAGTTCAGGGAGTTGAGGCAATCCTACGACTTCTTTACAATGTGCACAACTCCAGAGGTAGCATGCGAGATTACCCTGCAGCCTATACGAAGATTTGATTATGACAGTGCAATTATCTTTTCAGATATCCTTGTGATTCCTCAAGCTTTAGGAATGGAGGTGTAGATGCAGGCCGGAGTAGGGCCAGTATTGCCTGAGCCTCTGAATACTAAAGAGGATCTGGAGAAATTAGTGAATCCTGATTTTACAAGTGTGTTTGATAAGTACTATGATGCCATATATTTGACCAGACATAGTTTATAAGGGAAAGTACCACTTATAGGCTTTGCCGGGGGACCGTTTACACTTATGGCCTATATGATTGAAGGGGGAGGTAGTAGGGAGTATTTGAAGACAAGAAGATGGTTGTATGAACTGCCCGAGGCAGTTCATTAGCTAATGTAGTAATTAACTACTGTTATTATAGAATTCTTAGTAGGATAAGTATGCAGCGGTGCATAGTTACTACAGGTATTTGAATCGCATGTTAATGTACTGGCTTAAAATGAGTTCAATGAATTCGTATTACCTTATCTACGACAAATTGCTGAGTAGGTTAAACAGAAACTAGGGGATTCAAAGGTACCGATGACTATTTTCCCCAAAGGATACCATTACTTAGAAGATATAATGCAGCTACCTTTCGACGTCATAGGAATTGACTGGACTACAGATATAGAAACCACTGTAAGCTTAGCTGAGAGATACGAAAAAGCCATATAAGGAAATTTGGACCCAGCTATTCTTTATAGTTCCGAGGATTAGATTAGAAGGTTTACAACACAAATGCTGCAAAAGATGCCGTAGACTGGATACATTTGTAACCTAGGACATGGAATAAACCCGGATACTCCTATTTCAGGGGTGGAGCATTTCTTAGATACAGTCCATAATTTTAGATAGTAAAAAAATGATAATTCCCATCAGGTGCTTTACATGCGGGAAGGTTGTAGGGAATAAGTGGGACAGATATCTTAGTCTACTTGCTTAAGATATAAGTGAAGGAGAAGCATTAGATTAGTTAAGTTTAAGAAGATATTGTTGCAGAAGAATGCTACTTACTCATGTAGACTTGATAGGAAAATTACTCAATTACAACGTATTACAACAAGCTGCAAATTAGTTAGATAATCTTTATAAATGGAAGATTAAAGTTATTGAGAGATGCGATATAAGCAAGTTGTTGCTTAGAATAGGAAGATGAGAAAATAAATGAAGTTGTTGGAGTCACAGAATAAATAGTTGCAAGAGGAGGTGGGAAAAATGAAGAAAAAAAACAGCTTAGAGCAGTACAGTAGGTTGTCGCTGAATCCTAGGATGTCTAATATTGGATAAAACAGGGAAGATTTTGCTACAGTGATGGCTGGAAGCAGTACATAATTAGCCCAAACGATTAAAAAGGCATTTTAGTAGCTATCAGATACTCAATAAAATGCCTAGGAGCCTCAGCCACCTCAGGAGTAAAATCATGAGCATCCGTTTGAGGAATTTTTCATAATTGGAATAGGAAGTGATGAGTCTCCAGAGATTAAGTACCAGTATCCTGGTAGTTCTATAGTTCCAGGAACTTCCACGTTCAGAGTTCTGCCAGATTTCACATTTCCAAACGGCTCAAAACCAAAATTACTGCAAATTAATCAATCAGCAAGTGAGCTATTAGAGATGCTTTATGGACAAGGTTTATTTGCAAGGAATAGGAATTATTATGTTTTTACAATAAAACCTTCCGAAGAGCAAACATCATGTCTTCCTGATACAAATTTCCCTAATTATAACAAGCAGCTTTTGTATGTTACTTGCATTGTATTCGATGATTTTGCTAATATAGGAACTAAAAGATAAGAAAATACTGAAACGATATGTGGAAAAGCATTTTGTATAGTAAGTTACTATCCCTGCTTTGAGTTTTTCTTTGAAGTGCTGTAATAGTTAATTTGTTTTAAATAATTAAGAAGAAACTCAATCTTTGCTGAAAGTTAAGATGACTCTCCAAGCTCAGGTGATATGATACAGAAGATTATAATACAAGATGCGGAATTAGGCCCAGAGGGATACAATTTACTAGAAAATGTGTATTATAATACTAAAATTGCCTCAAATAATAAAATAGAGATTCCAATAAGTGACCATTAAACTATAAAATACTAAATTCCTCAACAATTGTAAGATCTTGACACTTTATGAGTATGTCCAATTTTTTTCTCTTTAATTGACTGGGATTAGGCATATTGACTTTTAATGGCGTTTGTACAGGAGAAATCGATAGTGTTTACAAGTAGCTCGTATGCTTTAATAACAGCTTGTGTGTAAGTTTTAATCAGAATGTCTTTATAAGCCCTTGCAAGACCGTTTGAGTGGCCTCACCTCCTTATTCCCTTACTTCCAAATTCACTAAAGGAAATCTTAGAGGCCCCATTTCCCCTTATTGCTGGATTTCCTAATAAAATTCCTTATAACTGGTAGAAACTAAGTCATATAATATGGGTTGATTTGGATTGTAAAGATAAGACAAGTAGAATTAAAAATGGGAACTAGGAAATTGAGATCTTGCATTCTGATATATTTGATGACGAATTCATGTTTGATTACAGTATTTTATACTAAAATACTCCGTTATACAATCCTAATCAAGACTAAATTGATGTATGTAGAGGAATTGTTGGTAAAATTTATCAAAATTGAAAAATTATTACGGAAACTTTACCCTAAATTGGGCCAACGAGGTCAAATGGAATGCTAATTGATAGTTAAAAGCTACTAGAAGTATTGATTAGTAGAATCAAAGAGGCCAATTTTCCTTTTGCTAGAAGATTTATTGAAACTTAACTTTTTATTAATTATGCTTTGGAGAGGTATAAAAATGATTTATGGAGTCGTAATAGGGATAATAGGTTAAATAAATACCATATGTGGCTTACTTTTATGTCACATTCAGGAGTTGGGAAGCTATGGGGATCCTCTGCATTGATTTGGTATCAGGATTTTATTGCAATAACTTGCATTAATACGTTAACATTTTGATACTATTCTAGTAGTTAGTTATTCTTATACGTTAATTTAAATTATTTGTTTTAGATTATTTTATGTATTTATCTTTGTTTGAAATACTTTGAGTTTTCTTGTATATTAAGTAAAATCAATTTATGTTCCTAATTAAGCTTGCTCAAATTACTCTTTATCATATAGAAAATGATCCTTCTCTTACAAAATGCTTGATGAAATGATATCAATTATATTATTAACAAGTATTATGAAAAGAGCCAATAACTATGGTGCTTACTTTATATTCAAATATATAATAGGAACAAATTTATCAAACTAATGCTATAAATCTAAAATATTATTAAAAGTAGAGCTTAAAGTGTAGTAAGCCAACTTTGCTAATATGAAACCTGATAAAAGTGATGCTATTCCTTAGGTCTATTCATTATCATCGAGTGATAACTAAAAAATTTAAGTAAAAGCAATTACTACTAAAAAGTATAACATTAAGCCAATTATTTAATCCTATACGATTCATTTATCAACTAAGCAATTTATTAGTATAGCACTTAAAATTATAAGGTATAAAGTAATAATTGTTCAACATCTTAAATTTGCTTTTATACTAAAATTCATTTTACTGAACTCCATGCATTTATGCTTTTCAACTTAGAATTGTAGTTCAATATTATTCACATAATCTCCAGTTTTATAATAAATTAATCCACTTAAACAATAAATTATAATTTTATATGCTGTAAAGTGGACAGATTCAGTTATCTTTACTTATACTATACTACTGTCAATGTATTGGTAACATAAATAAATTGAAATTAGAATAAAACTACTAGAAAATAAGCAAGCCATCGATTATACAAAGTTCTTGATCCTAATTCTACTTTTACTTCTCATTTTTAATGAATTAGATAGTAAAAAAACTGGAGTTAAGTAGATTATAATAACCATCTACCATTTTAGGTAATCCACAATATCAGCATCGACCATATAAACATCATTAATGTATATTATTCCTAGCGGGGATATAAAGACAGCAAGAATAGTAAGCAAAACATTAAATTTCTTATATTTCTTACCATTAGTTTCCTTCCTAACTTAAACAATCGCTATTATTCCCGCAATAAGCCAAATAGCTTTTAAATAGACCGATAAAAATGCATTATCATATAATTAGCTGACTACATACTCAATAAAGTCCTAATCTATCTCATCTTTTCCCGTAAGTAAATGTGAGTAAGAGTAAAGCTTATAAGTTTCTCAATCTGATAGCAAGAAATTATGCATGAAAGCATTTCCTGCCACAAACATCATAGATGAAACCAGCTTTTCTTAAATATTACAGGTATCTTTTATGGCAAGTACAACGTCTATTTCAATCAATATAATAGGCAGCGGAGCAATTACCATAAGTATAAAGTGAACTAGAGAGACAAGCATATTTTATAAAATGGATTCTTCATTCAATAATAGTAAATTACAAAGATCCCTATCTATTGCACCTTTAAATTCAAAAACTTAGAATTAATAAAGATAGCCTGTCCCAAAAATACAAAAAAAACTTTAAAAATGCATACATAATTTGTAGAAGTTTTTTAAAGAAATCAGTCCAAGAAGTGCTTATAATGCGAGAATAAAGTATATAAATTTCATAATTTAAATACAATGAGTAGTTAGTCTGGGTAACTTTGTGATATTTGCTATAAGGGGTATGCTAGATCGAATATGAGGATAGATGCTGAGCAAGAAATGAATAAGGCCTAGTCATAGATTGATCCAATTATAGATGAGAATAACTAATATAAGCAGTAGATTAGTGACTAGTAACGTAGGAGGTTAAATCTAAAAGAATAAGTTTCGGGTATTGAATCATAAAAACATGCATTTATTCAAATTTTGGCTAAAAGGTAGTAAAGACAGTCGTATAACAATACAAGATCTAAAAAAGGCTCTTAATGGTTTTGAATAGGCTGGATTAGAAGCTCAATAAAAGTACTAGGATTGCTAATAAGAAAATGAATGCTATCGGCAATGATATTCTGTATTGGAAGCTTAAATTCTATAAATCAAATAAGAATTAGATACAGCAGATGAAAAACAAAACATTCCTATTGATAGAGATCACTACAAAATGTGTCATTAGTGTTTTAGGGAATTAAGAACTTAATATGAATCTGTCATTAGTAGAATTATTGTATCTTCGTAATCATCAACTATTGGTTCAAGTATGTATACATAGCTAATTTATTTACAGCTGTTATAGTAAATTATCAGATGGATGTTAAATTATTTGATTAATTTTAGTATCTTATTTAGATTCTTGTAATAATAGTTTTTTAATTGATTTTAAAGGATAGCTCATAGAAATTGTATCACACAAATTCAATTATACTACAATTGAATATTTATATATTCTCTTCTGAAAGAACTAAGATTTTATAACTTCTCATATATTCCATAAATTCTTCTGATCCTATATATCTTTTAATTTTGAAATTATTCATTAAAATAATATTTTATAATATTTATCATAGTAGTGGCTTCTTATTATATTTAAAATTTATGTTTCTAATAAATCCTTAATACAATTACAACTATATAATATTACTATCATCTGGTAAAGGTTCAAACAATGCAAAGATATCCATTATCTACATTATTAAAACATTTCTTCTACATTATTACTACAGGTATATACAATATTGATACAACTATATGCAATATTAATACAATTTGCATACTCTAATCATACATATTAATACAGACGTCGTACAACAGTCATAGAAACATGGTACGCATATGTTACATTCATGCCACAAAACTATACATTCACCAGGCGATAGAATATATCTTACACTTACTATTTTTCTTAAAAATTAATATAGAAACCAGTTAGATTGTTCGCAGTGGATTTAAAAGTCTAATTTTCAACAATAATACAATATATAATGATTAGAAGTTAATAAATACATTTCAAAACAAGTATAAGAAAATGATAGTATACAACTTAAGAAAATAATGTTAAACCTAATTAATCTCATACCAAATATCTAGTACATAAATTTCCCTATACTTATCATTTATTGCATATCAATTACATAGCCAGCAATAATTAGTTTCACTATTCTAGTATCCCTTCTAATTCAAACAATTCCTACATAATATATCACTTCTTGAATGCTTTGATGTTATATGGTGTATTAAATCCTGACTAATTGAAAAATTGATAAAGCATGAGCAACAGTTAATAATATTTTCCTCTGCATCTTATAAATGTTAGTTAAATTTAGATTGATGAACCTTTTAATGTCTGTTAAAATTTCATTGTGTTTTGAAAACTTTACCACATTATTTGCATGCAAGCTATTCAAGTTCATGCTGCTTTTTATGACGGATTAAAGAAGAGTTTGATTACAAGTATTTTTAGCATATGTTACATTAAAAATTTGTCTTAGCAGAATGTTTTAATAAATGATCATGATAATACCATTCTTATCTGTATATTCGTCTACATATCTAACATTAGAATATCTTTTGATTAGGATTATTGTCTTATTATTAATGTAATTTCTTATGCTATTCAAATTTTTCTTAGATCTAGAAGTTTTTACCACATTCTATACAAGTAAACTTATGTTTTGCATGCTACCTTTTATGATCATCCCACTATTTTTATCTATGAAAGGATTTACTACACATATTACAGTAAAAAGTATGTATAGGTAAATGTTAATCGAAATTACTTACTGTTTAAACTGATTGTAAGTATATTTCAAGCTTAGTACATTAATTAGATTATTTATTTGCTGTATTAAAAGTTCATTTTTCACTTTATTCATTTTAAGATACAATTTTGTTAGAGCATATATGGTCCTTTAGCTTTTAATATTCGCAAAATGCTTGATTACAGTATAAGCATATTAATAATTTACCCTTCTTTTATTATATTAAATCGTAAATTGGAGTTTGTGCATTTATTTCATTTTCCTTAGAATACAGAGAGTTAGCGTCTAACTGTAATTAAAAAAATAATTAGTTATTCTTTTCATTGATATTGCTTCCGAATGTTAAAACTAGCTGATTGCTTTCAAGCTGTTATGATAGATTATCAGATGAATGGGAAGTCGTTTGATTAGAGTAATTTTAGTCTTCCATCTATATTTATTATAATAATGGTTTTTGAGTAGATTTTAAAGGATAACTCATAGAAATTACTAGAATTTAACCATAGTAAAACTGAATATAAGGGATTCAAGAGTAATTAATTTGTTATGATTCTAAAATACTTTAAAATAGAAGCCAAGATCACTTCATCAGTTAACTATTTGGCAAGAGAGATAATAATTTCCTACACAATGAGGACATAATAAATGTAAAAAGGTACTCAGATAACTTATCAAAAGAGTATTTAGCTTATGAGGAAGAGATTCATTTATCTTAAGAGTATGGTATGAGTAAAGGAATATTGCTCTAGACTTAGATGCAATGAAAGCTTTAAAAACAACTCAAAGTAGCACAGTAATTAATTTAGACTGAAATTTTAGTATAAATGTTAATTATAAACATATTGCTATAACATATTGAAACACCAACTGTCAATTATATTTATAATTCCTTTCAATAGTTTATATATCTATTATAAGCTTTTATTTAAATATATCTTTTTTATACCTTAAAGATTGAAATAACTGAAACGATAAAAACTATTTTAACATCTTCCTCTATGAATGAAAAAAGTGCAATTGTTATCTAAATCTTACAATTTCGCATTCTAGTAATTACATTTATCTTGGAATATTGATTACTATTTAGATATCTTTATAAATCAATATAATTTCAAACTTCTATGACAAAATTCCCATTCATAATATTGAAAATAAAACCCTTTATATAATAAATACAGATGGCAGACTAGAATTTATCTAGCAAAGGAACTTTACATTATTCTGATAACTTTTAATAGTAGCTTGAAATAGACCAAGTATTTGTGGAATCTGAAAGCTTTACAAATGATAACGAGCAATCTGCTTAGTTTTAGTTAGGCGCTAACTTCTAGTATACTAAAAATAGTGAAATAAATGCCCAAAAATAAGCTTATGATCTAGTAGAATACGATTAAAGCGAACAATTAGCAGGCTCATATTGTAATGAAGTATTTACTGAACCTTAGAAACCTGAAAGCCATATTCTTTCTCATAAAAACACAGCTACACCTTAAGAGTAAAATAAATAAATTGAGACCTTTAGTACAGAGAATAACGAAGAAAATAATACTTTCAGATGCAAAATATGCCACTAATAATTTTAATCAATTAGTGATTTTGCTGAGCATTTACCTACACATAATTCCACATACACTTTTATATGCGACATTTGTAATCGATCCTTTCAATATAAAAGTATATTAGATGCCCATAAATCAAAGCACGCAAGGAATAAGTTTAATTGTGAAGAATGTGGCAAAAACTTTTAAATAGAGTCAAAATTTATTCAACATATGAAATTACATGAATAATTCACCAATAATCTCGATTAAAATATGATGTAATGCCCTATATGTAGACTAGTGTTCAAATAACGCTGTAGTTATTACAGGCATTTGATAATACATACTGATTAAAGGGATTATTAATGTGATATATGCCAAAAATAGTTTAAATGAAAGTCTTACCTTGAATACCATAAAGAGCTGCATTAATCTAACTGGCATGTGTGTAAATAATGTGGCAAAGGTTTTAAAGTAGAAAAAATGCTTGAAAGACATTTAAAAACTCATTAACCAAGATACTAAAGTAATCAAAATCCTTTCTAAATTGAATTAAAAGATGCTAAAGATTAGAGTTTTTAAACTAGTCAATAAACAATATGATATAAGTGTACATTCTGTAGCAAGTGTGTTTAAGGAAATACTTTGTGGTAATTGCATATATCAGCGCATTAAAAGGAAATGAAGTTTCCCTGCATGGTATGTAGTGAACAATAATTAACACCATAGAACTTGATTAATCATATTAAATTAGTTCATAAATATAACGTTTAAAATAATTTAGATGTTGGCCAAACAATGTAATAAGATCTTAAAATTTAATAGAGAAATTGTAATGTAGAATATGAGAATTAATAGTTAGATTTAAGTTTTATTAAGATATCCGCTTTCTTAGACTTGTTACATTTTTATAAAAGTATTTACTGCTATAGGCCTTTGAATAGTCTTATCATGCTTAGGGTGTAAGGGTGTAAGGGTGTAAGGGTGTAAGGGTGTAGGTGTAAGGGTGTTAGGGTGTAAGGGTGTAAGGGTGTAAGGGTGTAAGGGTGTAAGGGTGTAAGGGTGTAAGGGTGTAAGGGTGTAAGGGTGTAAGGGT
>CAKKTI010000242.1:6915-32742 GCA_920105805.1 Condylostoma magnum
GAAGGAGATATGGAGCCAGCCGAACTAATGGCTGTAACAGTAAGCATAGGAGCAGGCAAGTAAGAGACGATAAAAATCTATGAGTCAGACAACGCCCAGAAAGTTGCTTCAAATTTCGCAGATAAGCATGGTCTAGACGAGAAAGCTAGAGAAAATCTTACTAAGTTCCTATAAGCGAATATTGAGCAAGTGAAGCAAAAATCATAGAAGGGTAAAGTGAAAAGGAAGATGACTTCTTAAAACCAATCATAGGATCAACGCTCTAACTTCAATAAGCCGAAGTTTAATGCAAGTCATTCAGAATCTTCCTTTGCGAGTTCTAATGCCCGTTCTGCATCAAATGGATACAATTATGGATAATGGCTCTATATGCGAGGGATTAGATAAAAGGAAGCTTTTAATAGTAAAATAGAGCAGTAAAAGGAGTAGGAGTAGAAAGCACAGTCTAAATAATTAACATTTAAACCAGAAATTAACAGAGGACCCGATATTTCCGTCACTAATAGGAACAAAAGACGAGCAGAGTAGATTCTGATGGAAAAAGCAGAGCTAAAGAAACAAAAACTTGCAGTGTTATAATAAGAGGAGGAGAAGAAAAGATAACAAGTGTGTACTTTTACACCATAAATTAATTAAAAGAGTGCTGATATAAGCTTGTAAAAAAGTTCTAATAACAGTAGATTTGATGAACTTTATTTAGAAGCTAAGGATAGGAGAATTAGGAAGTAAAATCCTTAATTCTTTGTAGAGACTGAAGAATATTCGTTTAAACCTGATATTTCAGCTACAGCTGATAGAAGGTAAACTGATATACAAAGTCTGACTGAAAAACTGAGCTAGAATAAGAACGAGTATTACAAGAGAATGGAAGAGACTAAGAAATCAACTGAGCTGACCATTGATCCATCCACTGGCCAACCTTTGTTCACTCCAAAGATAATCAGCAAGGTGCAAAGAGATAAAAACATTTCTATATTCGAAGAACTTCATCAAAAAGGCATGGAGAGGCATGCAATACGTCAATAATACGAATCAGTGACTGAATCTTAACCAGAAAGCTCACTTAGCTTCCAAGCATCTCAAAAATCCTAATAAATCTTTAAAGGCTATACAACAAAACAATACAAATAGCTGTTTGACCTTATGGACAGTGATTAGGATGGTCTTATATCAGAATACGCAATAAGTATTGATGATTTCGATATAAAACAGCTTTAAATTCTTGAACCCCTCTTTGACTTTATACATGACTCTGAGGAGCCTATAGATTTTGATACATTTAAACTGGCAATGGATGTTCTAATCTCAAGACTATCAGTAGATGAGAAGGGTTTAATCCTCAAACGAGTAAAACAAGGCTAAGACTACGAATCTTCTATAGTCCAGTCCAGCACTTCCTCCCTTCCAATATCTAAAAAGTGTGTTGATGACTTCTACCAGCGCTAAATCGCTGCAACTAAACGGTCTTAAGAGCGGTCTCGCTAAATAAAGGAATAAAAAGAGTAAGAAGAGGTGAAACAATGCAGCTTCAAGCCTTAAATAACTAACTTTCGCAAAAAGACAGGAAAAAGTGCAAGCAAGTCTCCTGGCAGCTTAGGGTTTAATATAGAGTAGTTAAATTAACAAAGATAAATGGTGGTGCATACTGAGCAGTGTTCATTCAGCGAGATGAAAATCTGGCCCGGCCGAGGGTCTCGCATTGCCTCGAGAGACGGCAAAGTGTTTATTTTCCTAAACCACAAAGCTAAGTGTTTCCACCGTATGAAGGTTAAGCCTGTAAAGCTCACATGGACGCAGAACTGGAGGAGGATGAACAAAAAGGTAAAGAAATCTGACCTTGACCAGAAAGTAAAGGTTAGGAGGCGTGTAAAGGTAGAAAAGGCCGTGGCTGGAGTTACTATGGAGGAGCTGAACAAAAAGAGGAATGAAAGGCCAGAGGTCAGGGCTTCTATCAGAGAACAAGCTAAGAGAGAGATTGAGGAAAGGAAGAAGAAGTAAGCCAGGGCTGCGCCACCTAAGCAGGAGGTTAAGAGACCACCACAGCAGAAGGGAGGAAATAGAGGAAATAAGGGAAATAAGAACCAAAGAAGAAAGTGAGTTTAGTTAATTTGGATTCTAGGAAATAATGGATTAATTGTTGGGTTAGTGTGGAGCGGGGGGGAGAAGGAGTAAATCGGCTAAGATTAGAAAAAGGAGCAAGTTTTAGTAGATTAGGAGATTTAGCTAGGTTAAGTTAGGATAAGATAGAATTTTTGTATTCAAGGATGAGAAAAGGTAGTAGGGGGTTAGAGGGATGGAGAAAGTTAAGTATAGATTGACTTAAAGGATTAAGTCCAGTAGTGGAGTTAAGAGGCTGAGGTATCAGTATAAGTTGATGTAGATTTGTCAGTAGAGTTCTAATTGGAAATAATCTGTGGATATAGGACTAGAGGCGATAGAGATTTTGAAAAAATGTAACTATCCAGCTGAGGATGTATAGAAACTGTTTTAGTAGTTTTATTATTTATTAGGTGAAGGGTATGAGCAAATCGGTAGAAAAACAGAAGCTTTTAAGTATTATCAAAAAGCAACTGCCTTTATCAGAAAATGTCATAGGAAGGTAAGGAGAGTTAAATCGTAGAAAAGTAGATTGAAAGAGGAGATTTAAGATTTTACAGCATTCAAAGATACTGAAGAAGATGTGAAAATTTTACACCAAATGGGGGTTATTGATGATCATCCACAGCCTATAAAGATATTTGAAAAGAGTAAAAGGAGAAACTATAATGTTCCAAAGCTGTAATTAAAATTGTTAGATAAGAAAAAGTTAAATACTCGTTATAATACCAAAAGATCAGATTTTAGTCCATCTCAATTAGAATCAAGCTAAGTGTGTAAAATAGATATAGCCGCTGACTCTTCAATGCCTCTTATTGGAAGTATAGTAAAAAATTAATTGGTTACAGAAAACAATTAGGTCTTCTAGCACTTACCAAAAGTAAATATTCCTGTATATGTATCAAAATTTTAAGAAGATATATACTCTTCACCTACAACTCCATTCTTTTAATAAAGGCCTAACAATAATCAGTACTTTTAAGAGTTAGTGAACAGGTAATTGATCTAGAAAAGTTAGTAAGGAAACTAACAAAAAATTATGAAAAAATTTATCTAATAATAAATTAATAAACCCAGAAAAATGTCATAAATTAAAGAAAATGAAGTTCTTTTTAAATGCCTAAGATATATTGGCAATAAGCTTTTTGATATTTAAATAAATTAAGAAATAAGCGACGGATCTGAAGCATAAGGCTCTTATATTGGAGGCCCTAATATTAGAATAACTGTAACAAAATAAGGAAAAACTGCTTAAAAGCTAACATAACTATTCTCGAAAAGTGAAATTATTGAAAAATTTAATATATAAGAATCTTTCTATTAAAGTATTGGCAATATAACAGATTTTTTATATATTAGGGATAATAAAATTGAAATAACAAGGTAGTCAATGCCATTTTACCAAAATATTGAGCTAAGATTTGCTTCTTATGAAAAACTTAATGATGCTCATTACTACACTATTAAAATTTACTATGTTGGAGAAATTAATGAAGAATTAGTTATGATTATACTGAAAAATGAAAAAAAGGACTAAATGTTACCTCTTTATATTAAATTACAAAAGATTTCATAAATACTCGGTATATAAATCTAGAATATTGAATATAACTTTAATGAATTAATACAGCATATATGAATAACACCCGAAAAATAAGTTAAATTACAGAAAAGAATAAATATTACAAGTTAAACTGTATAAACTACTGTTAAATCTAATTCATAAAGCAGCTTTAGTGAAAGGTCTGATGCAACTTTTGGATAGTAAAAAATAACATATACAATGAGTGATGCAGCAAATGTAATACAAAATTGATACAGAAAAAAGAATTCATAAAATCAGCTAGATTTACTAAGGTTAAGCAAGTTTAAATTCAAAGACAAAGTTTTGATATATAAAACTTGTAAAATATTGTCTTAAATTCCATTTGCTGTTTTTATTTACAGATTTAATCACTAATTGTAGGTGAAACTATTAAATATGGAATCTAATATAATTTATGAGAAAAATATTAAAAATCCTGATTTAAATTTATTCGGATTTTCTTAATACCAAGATGCTAAGATAATAGCTAACTCTATAAGATATTCTGCATATGGGCCTTATATTCCAATATCCAAAAGATATCTAAATAATCCTATAAATGTGCTTACATCAAATGATGAGTTGTTTGAAACAGAATATTCTAGTTAAACATCTAAGCCTGAATCTAAACAAATAGAATAAGAAAATATATATTAAGAAAAATTCACATTGATTTAATAGTCTCATAGAATATTAAATACTCCTCAAATACTCTACTACATACAAATTTACTAGGATTTTTCAGGCTATTTAATCACTTTATCTGGATCAGGCTATACGCATTACTAAGATACAAATTAAAGCGACTTTTATAGATAATATTACCAAAATAATTAAATATAGGAAATATACAGGCAAATTCCAGATCCTACTGAAATGATTAAAGACATTGATTTACAAGGTGGCTAGATAAAGGTAGTTGTTCAGGATGTATAAAAATGTAAAAAAACTTCCAATAAACATAATTTATTATAAAGAAATGATGAAGGAAAACTGATTTTAAATAATGAATGATAAGAAGTAAAAACTTATTAAGATACAAAGTTTTACCAAGAAAATATAGAAATTAATGAAAAGGCATGCAGTGTAAATGTGTATATAAGGTAATACTTTCCAATAACCTAAGAAATTGATCCTTCAAGTGATATTATTTTTGAAATTCACTCATAATACTTAATTATTCTAAACAGAAAAGTCTCAGCTAACATTGCTTAACTATCTAAAATAGTTGGAGTCTAAATGGATTACTTGATACCCATTGCAAAATACATCATTTCTCATATGCTTTAAGTCAAAGATTGCAATGCTTATATTGATCTTAATCATCCTCCAATAGATCTCACTTCAGTTGCAGTTAGGCTATAAATGGTAACAAAACGAGTATTAGCAAAACTTAGAGATAATTAAGATGCTATTGAAAAGGAAAAAATAGTTACTTTAACAAAAATTTAATTATTACCAGGTGAAATGCATATTATCTATGTTTTCAGAGTGAAAAAAGGCTATAAATTGAGAGCAGTTAGAGAAGATATGGATACATTGATGCTTTTTATTGAATTTGAATACTTAGAATAATTTGACAATGAAAAATCACACAAGCAAATTCTAGAATAACAAATCCTTCCTTATATAAAGATTATATAGCAATCAAATACATTCATGCTAAGACTTTAAAGATAATCGGCTAAGAATGTTGTAGAAAATATTGTTAATAATTAGTAATTAACTATCACTTTGTATATGGGCCTTTATTTACTTCTCTATATTCTTAGCATACAGCACAAGGACTGCAAAAACAGTGAATTAAGCAATCTTGTATTCAACTACCCTCAATCTGATAAGCTTATCTTATATCTTTTCTATTAACAGCATTCCCTAGACATCCCGTAAATAGTGATAAAATAAAAGGAATTATGAGATCCTTTCCTGTTGAAATTTATACAGATTTTGCTGAAATATATGAGAGCCCACATGGAATTACTCCTACTATTAAGCAGGATTTAATATCACGAAAACATCCGCAAATAGGCTCTTCGAATTCTTAAATTGGCATATTTTTACAAAATCTAAAAGTTTATATTACTTATTTAAGCATATAATACAGACGTAATGTAGAAACATAAAATAAACTATTTTTCAATACTGATGAGCTATCAAACATGCATATTTAGAATTGAGTAAATACTATATAAGACGCTTAATTTTAAGCATTATTAAATTGATTTTGTTTTATCAATATAATAATGGAATATACAAACAGATACGAAGGATTTTTTATATCTGGTCTATTGAATCCCGTAAATGGCTACAGAGGAGCTTTACAACAAAGGGGAATACAGCCAAAAAATCACCTCAAAGAAAATCTAAAAAAATTGAAAAAGCTATAACAAAGTAAAAAAGTCTAGGAGCCAGCTCAAACACCTTAATAAAGGCCGAAATATAATGCAGCTAGTAAGGTTTAATGCTAAAATAACTGAAGGCCAAGCACTGCTAGATCAGTAAATTATATAAAACAGAACTACCAAGCTGTTGATTAAATCAAGACTCAAAGACCTTAAACATCTACTTAGCAGAACAAGCACAGTGAATTTGGAAAAATACCAAAATACTTGTCAAAAATGAGAGCTAATGATACTCAACCTCTGTAAAATCTACCAGATGGAGTTAGATACTTAAACAAAAGTGAAATTACAGCATATAAGAAAGAGCTTTAATAAACTTACCATGAGTTAGTCAATAAATTAAACAGAATTCCATTCTAATTAAACGATTTCAGTGCAAGAAAAAGAAGAGTTGTTATAGAAAAACAAATTTAACTTTTGGAAGGCGGGCTAAAATTATTAAATCAAAAAAATGTTACAATTGCAGATAATTAGTCATTAGTAGTTTCTAATATATAATAAAGAAAATGTTAAATCATAAACACTTACCTCCTTCCAAAAAGGTAGCTCATTATATAAAATAGTTCATTGATGATGTTGAACAATATACACGAGATTTACAGCAGTTCTTTAGATAATAACTATAGAAAAAGAATGATCTTTTGTCATCAAAAAGATTAACTACAAGTAAGGTTGAAGCTAAGGAATTAGACAAAGCAGATTTTAGATTTTAGTCAAAAATTTAAGACAGGTTTAAATTCTTTAACACAAGAGCAACATCGCAGTTAAATGAAATTGACTACTAATACAGATTTTTTGATAAATTGGTTAAGGAATCTGATTAATTAGTCGCTTTAGTGACTAATTTATAAACCCAAATTTTCGCATTTGATAAAAAGGTAAGAAAATTAGATAATAGTAGATCATGGATCGATTAAGATGAGTTTTTAACTGCATTAGAAGATTCTGATTAGATTATTAATGGTTAATTATTCAGTTAATATATTTATACTATTTGGTATTTAAAAATTAATCTAACTATGGATTTCTGAATACAACATCTTTCATAAAACTTATAAATCTTTCAGCATATTTTTTAGGTGGTACACAAGAAACTAGTTATGATTAAACTTTATGCTTAACTTTGAATTCAATTCATTTTTTCTTATTAAATTTTTAGCAAAAGTCGATAATTCCTATTGCATATTTGATATTCTTGTTACTTATATCTCGAAATTCAAATTGCTTTAGTGGAGAATTATCCTCGAAGATTCCTATTAGCAAAGAGTAATCCATTACATTCAAATCTTAAAGTAATTATACATCATTTTGAATAGATTGAATAATATCATTCTTATCTTATGAAGAAATATTAATACACTGATTTCTTTGCATAAAATCTACATCTTTTAGTATTTTTCCCTATTTACTTATTCTATCGTATGTACTTCCTTTTAAATCATAGATGATAGCATCTTTATTAGTTTATACAATATTTTACATGATAATCACAATAATATTAGCTTAAGGGACTTAAAACACTCCATTAATCTATACAAGTAAACTTTGATTTGAATAATTAGCCAAATACGAAATAAATAAAGGATTTACTAATACTTGAAGTTCTTTATAACTAATACATTTAATTATATACTTATTATCATATGATTTTGCAAAAAAAGCTCCACTTTTGCCAGAATCTACTTTATTTTGCTTTTAAACTTACTGCACAATATAATTTGGATTAATTGAGCTGTTTACAAGTTACTTTGCGAATTCTATATCACAAAAATTAGTTTATTATCTAAAATCTTTAAAAAAGCCAATTTCATGCTCAATTAATTAAAACTGTTTTATTGATGGTTAAACCTGCAATTTCTTTATTCAGCCTTACTTTATGTCATAGCTAACAAACCGATCCTATTAATATCTCATTTTACCTTTAAAGTACAAGTATAATGGAGTAATTAGATCAATGACACCTTGTTAAGTTAGTTGATTATATAGCATTGAAATATCCATGTTGTAGTTTTTCTGTATAAATGACTGTCTTAATGGAATACCTATAAGTGATTTGTGTATCTTTGATTAAATTAAAGGATAGCTTAATCTAATAATGCTAGCTGCAAGTCCCAAAATGGAGCATAGAATATATGTTATCTAATTAAACTTACTGTTTAAAATTTTCATGTACTAACTGAAACCTAATATGTAAAAATTATTAGTCCTGATAGTATTAAAAGGCATCCTAGTGAAAGAATTGATGAAATTAAAGCCTATCTTAGCAATAAAATCTACCTAGTTTTACACATGAAATATGCGACTATGGATAACGTTAATAAGTTAAAGAACGTTAACACTGATAACATACTAATCAAAATGTTTAGTCTTATATCATTTTTATCCTTGAGTAAACTGTTCCAATCTTATTGGCTATATTAGCATACAGTGAAAAAGGCTACTAACGCTAAAACTTAAGCTATTATATGGGCTAGTATTCTTCGAAGCTTAAAAGATGTATTAAACTTGCTTAAATGTTTTATGATTATTTCACTATTCATTATAATGCTATAGGTTATTTGGAGAATTCCTGTGTAAGAATGCTATTATAAATTCACTATGAATAGTCAATATTAGAATTGCTAACTTCCTGTAAATCTGGCTATAAATGCACATAAAGAAGCAGATGCAGCTAGGAAAAATAAAATGCACTCAATGAAAATGATTTGGGCTGGGTATTCGTTGTATAACTTTGTCTTTATATTGATAATTATTACTAATAGCATACTAGCCCATGCGAGGGATAATAAAATGATAGTGAACACGTCTAGATAATCCATATTTTATAATTAGGAGGTTAGTAGACCTTACAGAAAAAACATAAAGAAGATTAACAAGTTGTACTTCAGCTTAAATATATTTAGTGCATTTTTCTAGAAATAGACTTATTTGTTACTTATTATTATATTCTTTTCTAATTATTTCAAAAGATTACATTTAATGTGTATAATTGCTTATATAACTTTAGACTATACATTTCCTAGTGTACATTTTTCCATACCTTAAAACTTCCAAAATGTCAACCCAACAAGACACTTTAGCAATAGTAATTTAAACTCAGGACTGGCTCTATGACTATGTTGTATAATTCCTAAGAAGCCCAAGTTGAAAGAATCCGATTGTAGAATTTATAGAGGAACATTGCGTAGTTTTTGATACAGAAGAAGAAAACAAATTTGCCTACACTCAACTTCATAATAAATTTAAGGAACTAATAGATACTCTTTTAGAAAATTTCTGTAGGGAGTTAAATATAACTCATGAGCTTTTCCTAAAGACCTGCCAAATGGGTATTAATAATCCATAACATAAGCGTATTTTTGAGTAAATCTTCGCCTGTGACAACTTTTTCTCTTTTAAAAAGCTGATGATTCGTCGTAATAGGGAAATAGAGGCCGAGGCTAGTAGAGCTGTATAGTAAGAAGACTCTTCGATAAGTGGTAATTTCGATAAATAAAAAGAGGAAGCAGAGATTTAACACGCTATAAGCCTTTCCCTTATGAATTAAACGGAATAAACTAGGTAATAAATGCTAGAAAATGAAGAGCTTCAAAGAGTATTAGCATTGAGTAGACTAGAACATGAGGCTTATTTAACGAGATAAATGACATTATAGGAAAGAGAAAGAGGTATGATTGAGTAGTTATAACGATAAGAAGAAGAAAGGAGAAATAGAATGACTGCTGAGTAGCTTGAGTTAGAAAATGAAAGGAAGAGAAAGTAACTAGAGGAAGATTTAAGAAATCAAGAAGAGTAAAAGCGATTAGAAATGGATGAAAACTTTAAAAAATAATCTGAGGAAAGTAGAAATAGGTTCGACTAATAATATTCAGAAGCAATGCTAGAAAGGTAAAACACTTTGTCATAAAATCAAGAGTTTATGTAGCAATAGTCAAAGTTCAGGGAAGAATATGCTAAGTTAGAGTAATTGAAATAACAAGATTAGACTTAAAGGCAGTTTTACGAGGAATAACAAAAGAAACTTTAGACTTAGTTTGCAGATTTTGAATAAGAAAAGAGAAGATAACTTTAAATGATTGAATAAGAAAGAGAAAGATAATAATAATAATTTGAATAGCAGCAATAAATGGTATAGAAGTAATTAAAGGAATTGGAAGCTGAAAGAGAAAAAACAAAGTAATTATAAGAACAACTACTCAATCAATAATCTCAATAAGCTTAACAAATATAAGAACAATCAAACTAGGAATTAGAGTAAAAGAAGAAGGAGTAAAGAAGATAAAGAAGGAAATTACGATAAGAACTAAAGGCATAGAAAGAAGAATAAGAGAAGTTAGAGAAGGAAAGGAAGGAATAATAAGAAGAGTAAAAAGTAGCTGAACTGAAGAAACTGAGAGAAGCTGATGCAAGTACAGAGTTAGAAATTTAAAGAGTATCAATGTAAGCATCTAGTGGAGAGTAGTAATTACCACCTGTCAACTATTAAAAGTAAGGACAAATAGAAAACTAGAAATAAGTTGATACTACTAGTTAAAGAGAAACAGCTGATAACTTAAGAAGATAAGCTGATTAAATCATTACATAAAATCAAGGGAATTAATAATAAGTTGTATAAGGAGGAGAGTCTTTACAATAAAGATAAGCGAGGTTGAGAGCATAAAGAGATTTGATTTTAGCTAAGAAAAAGGCAGAGAGAGCAAAGGAAATGTAAGAGTATTTAAGCTAAGGAGGAGTTGACTTAAGTAGGAAGAGTGAAAATTAGGATGACTTAGAAATACAAAGGAGGAAGAATATTGCAGAAAAGCTAAAGAATCAGATGGCTAATAGTTAGTAGAAATTAAGGATTTGTTTAATATCGCCCCATTCGTCTATGCAGCATCTTCCCCAATACGAAATTTGAGAGGTATGTTCTAGAAGATTTCATCTGAGAACGGTATATTCTAAACATCATGAATAAAGTTTTTATGCGTAGGTGGTATGCCTCCCCCGTTGAAACTCCATATTCAAATTTGTTGAATTACTTTTAAATAAGGGGCTATATTAATGAAATAATTTATTGCATATATTTGATACTATAATGTTAATAATTTAAGGAAGTATAATAACAATTTTATAAGCTTTTCTTATAAAAATAACCCTTTTGAAGCTAGTAAAGTTATTATCATTATATTTTTAATTGATGATTTTATGATATATATTGTAAAAATAATTTATATGAATAAGGTGGCGTAGTACTTTTAAATGAAGAGTTTTAAGCAGCAACTACCCTTATATTTTCCTCTATTTTTTGTATACTCTAGGAAATCCTAGGAATAAAGTCTATTATACCTGCTTTAAAGTATTCCCTAAGCTTCCTTTCAATGCATTTGCAAAATTTATATATCAATGAAAGCTTATAGGACCAAATAAAGTGCCTAGGTTGCAAGGTGACTTAGGGGCAAAAAGGACACAATATGGTTATAAATACCATCTAACTCAGCTAACTCTACTGTTGTTCTCGGTACCCACATATAATTATTATGAGACAGCATAACTGGTATACCTCTCCCATACATTAGTATACTTAACCAATTATTGTATATTCTGTACAACAACCTCACTGTGATTGGCTATATAAAAGCATGCCTCTACATCACTAGTAATATGCACTCTAATGGGCATACAGTTAGCTAATATACTACCAGCAAAACTAATTACTCATTTAGGACTATAGTATTCAACGCTTTTCTACTACTAGCATTAAAAGCTATAAGAGATTTCGCAAATCGCTTACTTTATGCCCAAAGTCCTTTTATGTTCAAGTTATTCATTGATTGTTGACACGCAAGGCAGGTTATTGTGGATAATCTTTAGAGGTTCTGCATAAAACCTCTGCAAATGTAACTAGGTCCTCACTTTCCGGACCCTCTGTTTTTCCTATTATAGGTAATTCCTCATTAAGAGAGGACACTCGGTGTAAGTTGCAGCCTGTTTCATCGGTAAATAATTAAAAGCTGCTGTAAGATAGTAATAAAGTTTCCATGTTTTAGGTTATTATTAAAATATAGAGCAACAGCATGCAGTGGAGTTTGGAGGTGCTTTTAGTTATGATTTTAGAGATTTTATCTGTAGGTTTAAATGCTCAAGGGTCTGCTGATCTTGGTCTATCTTTTATAGCTTTGATTCCAGTCATTTAATATGCTTGTCGAGGTTAGAGTATGCTAGATTCATTTGTTGTATTTCTAAGGGCTAATGATGGGCCCTCCAGTGATTGTAGTCCTTTTATGCTTATTTTATTGTATCTTCAAGTAGAAGGATTTGTCCTTATAGAAGTTTTGTTTCTCCATATAATTAGTTATCAAGTTTAGATGAGTCAATTTCACTTTTCTTATACTCAGATAAAAGAATTCTAGAGTAGTATTGAGAGTACTGCTATGAGTAGTTTTCTAGGCAAAAATCACAGATTCTGCCTGGTTTATCATGCATTTCTGGATGAGATACTTTATTTAAACCACATTGTTCGCATATACCTCTGTAACAAAATTTACATACATATTTCTTACGGTATAAGTTAAATTTTCGAGCACATCTGACGCAAAGTTTGTCTTTTTATCACATTTCCCTATCAATATTAGGAGAGATATTATAAAACTAAGAGTGGCCATAATAGTCCATATTGATAATTTTATATAGAGCTTATCATATGTAGATAGTAATCTCCACTACTATATACAAATATGAATTAAAGTTTTGCCAGAAGTTAAAATTTTGTGGATGTTATTGGAGCTGTACTTAATCATTATAGTAAAGCAGAAAGTCCAATAAAGTCATAGGCTTAGGCTAATTTAGAGTAAGCTAATGAAACCTATAAATTAGAGGTAGAACGGTTAAAGCAAGAAATTATTAATCTCAAGGAATAGGAGAAGTAAACTTAATTAGATACCATAAAACTATAAAGCAATATGAATTATGTACAAGAAACCGGATAATAGTAATAATTAGCATTGCTGTAAGGCTAACTAAATAATCTATACTAAAAAATTGAGAAAAAGGAAGAAAAAATTGCGAATTTAAGACAGAAAACTGAGAAAAAGAAAAAGATTATAGCAAGTCATAAGGTAATTTAAAAAAGAACAGGCAATGAGAATCTAATAATTGATAATAAAGTAAACAGAACTAAAAGCAAGCGAATACAAGTCCGTAAAGAAAGGATTATTAAAAACTTGAAATTCACATTAACAGGCCAGCATTGCCTTGCTAGAAAAATTGAGGAACTAAGCTAGAAATTAAGCGAATAGAACAATGAAATCAATATATTAACTAAAAGAGTATAAATAGAATAACTTGATAACAAGAAAATGTACTATGATAATCAAAATCTATTTAATGAAAGACTGAAATTGATGAGCTAACGTAGCAATTACTCTTTCAATAAAGAACCAAGAACACCTAAAACTCCAGGCAATTTTAGAGCTTCTACATTAAGATAGATTATTCCATATAAAAATTGAACATTAGAATGCTTACTAATCACTATCTCTAAAAATTTGGTGTCCTTCCTCACTGGATCCCAATTTCCTCCAATTAAACAAAAATAGTCCTCCACATGCAGCCCCAGTTCCAACTAGTATAATAGCGAAAATCCATAGAATAGTACTAGAATGCGAAAACTGCACATTGTCATTTGTAGCCCTCACTGCGATTACATAGGGATCATCAATATGCCTAATTTCAATATCAACCTTTCCAAATTTATAGATATGTCCGGGAACACCATCCTCGTACCTAGCAGGCCCATCAGAGAAACATCCTCCAACGTAGTCCCATTAAACAGCTCCAAATTTGTCCTTGCTGGGAGCAATTACCATGCAGATTTTATTCAAAATTTTGTATATGTAGCATTCTCCTTTGGTTCCGTTTATATTCCAAACCCACCAGCCGTTATTCGATTTACATTTACTCTCGCAACTTTTCCCAGAACAACTGATATCTATACTCTATTGATCCCAAGGAGCCACGTTTATTCCTATAGTTGGATCTCCTTTGTACCACCATCCACTTTTTGCATGAATACAGTCAGGAAGTCCATTTAAAGGTTTATAGGTCTCCTTTCTCTCTTTAAGATCCTTTAAAGTCCATTCTGCATAAAAACACCCCTTTTAAGCATCTCCAACTGGAACCATCTGCTCGTTGAAGTATAAACTAGGGAATTTTAGAGTAGTGTCGCCTGTATACTGGAAATGGGAGATTTCATACTTTTTAATTTCACCATTATTTACCATTTTCGCATAATCTTCGTCTTCTGAGTCCTCCCAAGTCAAATATTCTATCATACCTCGCCCCTGGCTCGGCATTATTTGCATTGATAGTGAAAGATTCTGCATTGTTTTTGCTATATCGTTTGAATTTCAATTGTTCACGTCAGAGTTTACTTTTCCTACCTATGAGCTGTGAGATGAGGATAAAGCGATTAGGATTAAAATCAAACCTAAGACTAGACCTATTGTAGCTCCTGCTAATAGTCCCATCAACCGTTTGTGAACATTGTCTCCATGCTGGCGTAAATTAAGTGGATCCCACTGCATTTTTAACTTTATTATATAAATTTGTTATTTAAGGATGTTGGAATTACAGGTTATTTGGTAAATGTTGTGCTTTGTAGTGAATTATATTGATTAATAGTTTAGGTGATGTTGGATATTAGTAGATAAATGTGCAAATTATGTTAGTTGATAGCATAGGTATAACTGATATATTATTAGTAAATGATGTTTTCTCTATAAATACCAATCTTCTTGCAAAAATAAGCAGAATTTTACATATTTTCACTTTTAATATTTAAACTGCAACTGATATTAACATACTATAAGATTTATGGCATTATTTTAATTATAAATAATAAAAATGAATTGGAAAAGTATCGAAACTGATAGATATTTATAAATAGACTCAAACGAGACTTCATTAAACCTTTCTCAATAAGGACCTGGCTTGCCAAGCATACCGTGACTTGAGTAAATTTAGTTTAACAATACTGATGAGGAGTGCTCTACAAGTCTATCTCCAGTTTCCTGAAAACAAAGAAGATCTGAATAATAATCTTACAAATGACTTCCCGTCTGGAAAAGAGCTGTGTTCCGTATAAAAATAAGGAGAGCCTTAAGCATGTTTGGATTTGATTTAGTTAAGTTTGGTACATCATTCGAGCTTACAGACATGAATGATTAACTAAAATAAAACTATGATTCAATTCTTAATGTTAAAATTACACACTAGGAAAACTTCAGATAAGATTTTAAAGCCTATGAATATAAATTGCCTTGATATTTAATTGATCCCTCAGGCAAATTCAAAACTATATGGAATATCATTCTGTGTATTTTATTATTATACGTTGCAATTCTAATGCCTTTTAGATTAGCGTTCTATTAGCCAGTTTATTTTGATACTTGAGCAATAATTGAGCTAATAGTTGACAGTCTATTTATTATAGACATATTTGTTAATTTTTTCAGTAGTTATACTAACTTAGAAAATCATTTAGAGCTAAGATTAAGAGTAATCATGTGTAATTATCTTAAAGGGTGATTTATTATAGATTTAGTAGCCTGCTTTCCTTTTAGTATACTAGAGAAATACGCTCTATATGATAATAGCCAATAAGGAGGATCATACAACGGAATCATAAGATTACTAAGGCTGCCGAGATTATATAGACTATTGAGAATTTCAAGAGTATTCAAAATAATCAAAACTTTCAAAAACAATGAAGTCTTCGAAAAAATGTAAGATTTTCTTCAAGTTAACTCTAGAATCTCTAAACTAATAGGATTTGCAGTGACTATTTTGCTTTGTGTGCATATAACCGGCTGTTTTTGGTACTTCTCAGCCTCTCTAGAAAATTTTCACCCGGATACTTGAGTGGTTAGATATGGAATTGCAGACAGCCCCGTCTCAACTGCTTATATTGCCAGTATTTACTGATCTTTAACAGTCTTAACTACTATGGGATTTGGTGATATTACTCCCGGAACCGATCTAGAACGAATTTTAACAATGCTTTGAATGATTGTAGGAGTAGGGTTTTATTCCTTCACTATAGGATCCTTATCGTCTATTTTATCAAGTGTTGATACTAAGGAGTCTTTACTAGCCAATAAGATGTATATTATCTAATAATTTTGTAATGAGGCTGAATTAGACGCAGATCTAAAGGAATAATTGACTAATAGTATACGTTACAGTTCTAACAAATAAGGAATGTCTTGGAGTGATAAATAAGAGTTATTTAAAGAGTTGCCTAGAGACTTAAGGTACATAATAGCAATAAACATGCACTAAGGAGTAGTTTCTAATAATTCGTTGTTTAAGAATAAGGATAAAGCCTTTATATCATATATAATGCCTTATCTTAAGCCTTTGTTCTAATTAGATAACGAAATTTTGTATGAAGAAGGGGAGTTTCCAGATGAAGCATATCTCCTGGCTAAGGGAAGAGTTAATTTGATATATGGAGGAATGGCCATTACCTATAAATCATTCTTAAAAAATTCTTACTTTGGGGAAATTGAAATTATGAAAAATATACTAAGAATTGATACCATTCAATGTTTCGGAAATTGTGAATTTTTTATAATCACATAATCATAGTTTAAACAATTGCACAAAGAATTTCCTTAAGAGTATTTAATACTAGAGTAAATCTGTGAAAAACGGTATAATTTAAATACAAAAGCAAAATAAGAGTTAAAATAACTACTTATTAGAAGCAATCAAGAAGGAAACCTAAACAAATATAAAGGAAGGAGAAGGATTAGTATTGATCAATTTTAATTTGTAAAAGATGGAAATTTAACAAGGGTCATTTAGTGAAAAACTTCTACCAAGGAAAAAGAAGCTATAACCTGGATTCTGTGCTAAATTCTTTAGAGTACTTTGTTGCTGCTGTGTTAAAAATTAATAAAGAAGCAATAGTCATAATAGAGAGTAGTATTTGAAGGCATGCTAGGCATAAGAAGATTTAAATTTTGTTTATAGTGTACTTCTTAAACTGTATTCTGGAGATGATTGCTATGAATAGTTGCTTAAATGTAAAATTAGCCCGAATAACAGATCTTTGATTAGGGATGACTTAGAGTTTTATATACCGTAACTTTGGTAATTTATAATTAGTAATCTTATACTATATGGACATACACCCAACCCTTAGTAATTACTATAAACTTTGTTAACTGCATGTGAAAGCTCCTTTTATTTAAGTCATAGAATTATGTGGTTTTTATTAAGCAATGCTACTGAGGAAGAAGCTAATTCAATCACTCCTGAAGAAATGGAAAACTAAATAGAGGTATTAGGAACTAATTCTCATAAACTGTATTTATATAATGGAGAAAATATAATAGATTAGTACATAGATGAAGGTGTTATACAAGTTTTTCAAGATTGAAACAGCACAGTAAAAGAATAAAAGTCTAAATTTTCAATAGAGAATAAAAAACTAAGACGCTACATAAAGCGTTGGGATAGAGGAGAAATGATACTGGGCGAAGTGTCTATAAATCCCTTTTAACTCCAATTACAAAATTTTGGAGGAAGCAATGGATTTCTATCTACATTGACATTTTTTGAATATCTGACTGAACTAGGAAACAGTCTGATAGGAGGAGCGAGTAACATAGATTATCTGAAAGGCAAATTACAAGACATCAATTAAAAATTACCTGCAGCAGTATACGTTCCATTGAACCACAAAATAGCTAGAAACTACTGCATTCTTCACATCCCAATATCAGAAGCAAAAGTTTTCCCTACTAAAGAAAGAGCTCCATTTCTCATATGCATTGAAACCTTTGACCCGCATGAAGAACAAAATCAGTAAATTATAATCAGATGGCAGAAAAAGCACTTAAAGTAAAAGCCAAGGAGTAGAACTTTTACCTATAGTGATTATTAGGACTCAATCACTTCTGATATGTCACAAGATGATTAATCAGAAATTTCAGAAGTTTCCTCAGATGCATCAAATAGAAATCTTCCTTTTAGAACGACAATTGGAAGTATTCATGCTACTTTTGCAATGGGATACTAGAACGGCAACATGCACAATCCCTAAATTTCCGGAACTAATCGTTAAACAACCTTAGGAGTTATATACGAAAACACTGATGATGATGTGGTACCCGGAACTGTATTTAAGGAATACAGTGAATAATAAGAAGAAAGAATCAGATAAGTTTCTCCTTTTGGAAATTTAAAAACTTGATAGTTGGTTAGACTGATTGTAAAAACTGGGGATGATTTAAGACAGGAGCAGCTAGCCATGCAGGTGATATCACTATTGCAGTAGCTATTCAAGCAGAATTAAGTAAACATTTGGCTCAAACAGTACGATATTTTGCCCACCGGGTAAGATTGCGGACTAATTGAATTCCTTACAGATGCAATAACTATTGACGGGCTAAAAAAATCAATGCCTACTGGAAGGAAAACATTACCTGATTTTTTCATATCGCAGTTTGGTGAGTAAAATACAGCAAAGTACAAAAAGGCTAAACAAGATTTTCTGCAAAGTTTAGCTGGGTATTCTCTACTTTGCTATATTCTACAGATAAAGGACAGACATAACGGGAATATCCTAATAGATAGAAACGGGAGACTGATACATATTGACTTTGGATTCATGCTTTCTAATTCACCTGGGGGAAACTGGCGATTTGAGTCTGCACCTTTTAAGCTTACAGATGAATTCGAGGAAATTTTACAGGGGAGAAGATCGAATACTTTTTAAAGGTTTAGATTAGCCTGCATTAGAGGATTCAGAGTGCTCCATATGCATGCTGAGTAAATTATACTGCTAGTCGACATGATTCGTCATGGATGTGGTAGTAATTTACCATGCTTTCAGGCAGGTGATCAAACAATCCACGATCTCCGCTCAAGACTCTGCCCGAAATAAGTGATGTCTGATAGTGATTGCCGTAATTATGTGAACTAATTAATAGACGACAGTTTGGATAACTGGACTACTAGATGCTACGATCGTATGCAGTTCTGCTGTCAAAACATAGTGTATTAGTTAATTAGAAAATGTCATAATAAATATTTAATGGAGCAGCAACAAGTTACTGTGGCTACTGTTTAAAAATTACTAGGGAGAACCGGTTCAAGAGGAGGAATTACTCAAGTACGTGTACTGCTCCATGGTGATGAAAATGGAAGGACTTTGATTAGAAATGTTAAAGGACCTGTAAAGGAAGGAGATATGCTCGCATTGTTGGAAAGTGAAAGGGAGGCTAGACGCCTTAGGTAGTGCTTAATTCTGTGTTTTTGAGAAATTGTATTGTTTTTTATATGTTCCGAGCAGGTTGTTCGGGAAATGGAAAGTTAAAGTGTGTCTGTTAGATTGCTAGCAAACCTTTAGATCTTTGTTAGGGATAACACTCAGACTGATTATCTAATAAGTTATATTAGACTACAATAATACACAACTCCAAATTAATCCTTATAATAAATTTTACAAATAAGCCAAATATGTCCTCTAGATACAATGATTAAATTGATTTAAGCCTTAATTTTGAAGGCAAGCTTTCCCCTAATATATCAAGCACATCCTAGTTTTACACAGCTCGCTTACCCTTCAGTACTGAAATATTCAAAAGACCTGATATTGTACCAGAGCACTAATTATCTCCAATATCCGGAAATAGAAGAAGCTCCAGAAAAGATTCAGCATAAAGTGTGAGTTAAAGAGTATTTGAAGCTGAAAACTTAAAATTGAGAGATAATCTAAAATAAGCTGAGTAGCAGCTAGAGAAAGATAGACTGAATTTAAATACAGAAAGATTGCATTTTCAAAAATAAGAAGGCTTATTAATGGACAGAATTAATGAAATGCAAAATTAAATCAATTTGCTAAAAGGAGATATCAGTAGTAAAGATTATGAAATTTAAAAGCTAAATCAAAAAAACTTTTAATTATAGGAAGATATCAAAAACAGGGAGTTATCATTAGCTAGAAAATAGGATAATCAGTTTATAGATTATGAAAATAAAATAAATGACTTAAAATTATAATTGGATAGTGCACTTTAAGAAAATGCCAGGCTAAATAAAAGAGTTAATGAGCTATTATTAAATTCTCATGACTAAGAAATACTAAACAAGGTTATTTAAGATAATAACTTTCTGGAATAGCAGATTAAATAATACCAGGAGTAAATAAGAAACTAAAAATAGATGTAATAGAAAGATAAAAGATAGGATATTCACTAAAAGCTTAAGTATTTAGAAGATAAACTAAACTAAATGCAATCTCATAATTAAAAGCTAATTGATGAAAACCATGATCTTAAGTACTAAATGAAGGATAGTAATACAGCTCAAAATATCAATAACTATTAACTATAAAATTAGTAAAAAATACAAGAATTAGAGGATTTATTAATGCAAGCTGATTAAAGGTAATAAAAGCTTTAAAGTTAGTTAATTGATGCAGAAAACGCCCTGAAATCTACTAAATTAAATGATAATTTTGTATTAAATGTTAAAACAACAACTCCTACTGAAAGATCTGTTCGTTCTAAGCGAAAACCATTTAAAAGTCCAAGAACTGTTCATAGACCATGCTAGAATTCGGGAAGTTACTGCGAAATTTGTGCGAAGAAGCACAAACATCCATGGGCCAAGATGAGTTAGTTAATATAAAGGTTTGTTAATAGGCTTAGATATATTAATATAATGGAGTTGATATATAAAACCCTTAAATGAGTGCAATACAGAAATAACCTTGAATATGATAATAATTTACCTAACTAAAGGAATAAATCAAGTCAGCAAGCAACTCTGTATTACCACCATACTTTTCTATAATATTTGTAAATTCTTCAGTATCTAACTTTAATTGCATTAACATCTTTTACGCATCTTATTCACTATTATTTCCTTGGTACTTACTTAAAATATCACTCTATTTTTCTATAGCCTTCTATACTTCAACTGCTAATTCTAAAAATTTCTATACTACTTGACTGATGACCATATCAATTAATTATTAAGCCTTATCAGGAATTATTTATAAAGGGGACAATACTTCTTTAATAGAAGCTGAAGGACTAACCGGCATTTATTTATTAGTCATTCTGTAGCTTGAAGGAATAGCTTTTAAGTATTATAGATTTTGAACGCATTACTAAGCCAATTAGGCCTATAAACTACTATTACACGGATTGATTACAGCTTGAAGCATATTTTGTATCTCTAATTTCAGTTTTTCTCCAATATAAGGAACGATTTCTTGTAGTTCATAGCTAAACTCATGAATTTTATAAGTTTCTTAAATAAGCTTTATAATATCATCCATCTAAATCTTCTAGCCTTCAATTTATCTACATGAAAAATTTATATATTGCTGAACCACCATGAGATTGGCTCTTAAAAATCGTGGAGCAAGGGGTCTAATTAAATCTTTTCAACAGTAGCGAAGTGTTTCTATCACAACATCGCCGGGGTTATAATGGAGAAATTCTTATAAGCTTGTAGACTTATATATATTACTACATAAACTGAATATCTCCTTTTACTTGAATTAGAAATATGTTGGTAAATTTCAAGTATCCATAAATTGTTCTACTTTCTATTGGAAATCAGTTTTAGAAATATCCTAAAGCCAATCAAAAAATTATGTAAGAGATAGGCATGTTTATAGATACTATTACTTAAATGCTGGGGCGAACAATTATGTTTGATCTTTAAGACCTTCTGTAATTCCTTAAAAGATGACCTATTCTATGAAATCCTTATTTAGCAAAAAATTAAATTCCTCAAATTCTAATTTTTATTGTAAATCGTTGATTGTTTGTTATAAATTTTCAGACTGTAATTTACCTTTTATATAGGGAATAATGAGATTTTATCTTATTGAATTAGCCAGTATTTCTAATTAGTCTAGATTCTTGAAACATCTTAGAAAACAATTCGTTTATTTTTGGTATAAAATGAAATTTTAAGTTTTCAGAATATTAAGAAGCATTTAAGTCAATGTATTTTAGTACTTCTCGTTGTATTGAATTTTCTTACATAAACTACACATTCTTTCCAATAATGCATTAGGAATATTAGCATTGTCTTGATTTACTTGAATATGCTATTCTAGCTTAGCTATAGATTCCTTTGATACAATTTAATCTTACAATTCTTTTTCCCTTAAAGTTAAATCTTTAAACTAAGTTAAAAGGCTGCTTTGACTAAAGTTGCTGATATTTTACTTATAATTTCCTGCTTTCTTTAACACTTTTTCCAATTATGAGTTCAACGGATTTAAATTTGTGTGCAATTCTTAGAGTAATCCAGGAACCTTTAAAAGCTGTTCGAAATCTCTTTTAACTAATTTTTCTAGCTGATTCTCTATTTCATTTTTGTAAAGAGTGATTCCTCCTAGCAGTTCTTTTGCTTCATCGATTATATTTGCTCCTTGTAATTATGTTTGTAGGAAATCTTATGCACTTATGTTTTGTAATTAGTCCAAAGGAATATCTATTTAAAGCTTTCTCTGAAGTTGCTATGCTTACTCTAAAATGGACATATTATGTTCTGAGTAGTTTAAAATGATATATTGCAGTCTTATGGTATATAAAGTTGTGTTTTAAATATTGTTGATATAATATTGTAAAATACTAACAAATTGTGGTATATAACTTTAATAAAACTATTTAATCATTTACTATAAAATCTAGTTTGTATTTAAGTTTTATAAACTAATATTCAATTTATCTTGACAAATTAGTTCTCTGTAGATAAACACACGATTAAAAATGATATTAACTAACTTGTAAGATCAGGCGCTCTATCGGTTTCATAAAACTCTCTTTCTTGTTCATTTAAATTAACTCATTAACTAGATAAAGTGAGTACAATCTATTTATGAGTGTATTCAGGATTCTAGTCAATTATTTCAGGCCTTCTTTCATTTAAAAATCTTTAAAACGGAGTTATTTTCTTCTCTTCTTTCTCCTCTTTAACCTTTTTGCCCTCAATCCTCTATCTAATTTTATCCATTGTCTATTCACTAGCCTTTTTCACCTCTTCAACTATTTATTTCTCTTCAACTTATTATAAAACTACTTCATCGTCATCTAATTGCTCAGCTTCTTCAATTTGAGATACTTTCTATTTATTATAATGATTTCAAGAAAACATAGGTAAATCTGATTATTTTGGGGCTTTTACTTTCTTTACAGTGTAGTTTTAAAAGGACAGGAGAGGTGCTTTATGTTGCTCATCTATTGGTTTATTTTCATCATATATATTATTAACTATTACTCCTTTATTCTATGATATAACCAATAAACCTTCTAAACTTTTACAAAATTAAGCAAAATTTACAGTTCCTTACAAAATTTATAACGTTTTTCCAGTTCATTTTACATTGAATCTAATTTGCTGTTAATCATAAACAATAACAAAAGTTGCTATATTTCCATTACTAAATCCAATACAAAATTATTATAAGTTTTTATCTCTCACACCAAATGACAAATTGACTGGGCTAGCTTAAGGATAAATAGGAGGAATGCTATAATAGAATATAGGATTAGGATTAATAAAATCCCATAAAACAATTTGATTTACGGTTAATCCAACAATGATTCCTTATCCCTCACATACTTCTATATTTTGCACTAAGTTTTAAGGTTATACTAATTCATGGTCTACTTAATTACGTCTGATAGAATATAGATCAATACAACTTTAGTCCTCATCACAGTACAATAAAACTAAAGAATTCAGCCTATTGATGAATTTTATAGCACTCAAAGGTGGTCTCGGCTCATCTTAAAAGAAATTTTCAAGCTATAAACTATCTTTATTCCACAGAGTCAAACTTCCTGATAGGTGTCCGAATGCAAGCTAAGTGCTAAGAACTTCGATACAGTAAACTGACCCCGACATTTGGGAAGGAATCACAAATTGCACTTATTGTAAATCATTTTCCCTAACCTTTACAAACTCTAGAGTATTCAAACATAGAAGAATAGTCTATTCAAAGTGTTTTGCCTTTACAATCTAAGCGTTATTAGTGGTATTATACTAAGCAATTTTATTACTAGTGACCGGGTCGATTGATATTATAAAAGTACTATATACCATTACAATACTTTGTATTTAGGTAAAGCATATATACTATAATACTTCTTTAGTATTAACCTCATAAACTAATTAGATATCCTTTGCCAGTGCCTTACTAAACTTTTGCAAGACGATAACCGGACATTTCTTATAGTCAGATGTTCCAATATTACCCATTTTATATTATAATCAAATCTCCTCATCACTACCTAAAGAATATACAGCATCCTGCAAATCATCCTCACTGCTCCAATGCATTTCATACTCAGGCGACCTTAAATTGTCGTTCAAGTAGGGAGAAACTCGCAATTCTTGAAAACTGGGCCTTCCTTCCGGCTCATAAGTCAACATCCACTTAACAAACTCCTATCCTTCTTATGAAAAATTGATAGAAGCTGGAAATTCAGGAGATTAACTCTGTAATCGTCTTAACTCAGGGATTGTTCTACATAGAAAATTAGGAACCCCAGTAAACATTTCATAGCTGAGTACTCCTAGGCTCCACACATCAACTTTGTAGGTATATGCCATATTGTGCAGTATTTCAGGGGCCATGAAAAGAGGAGTACCTATTTAAGTCTAAGCGATTGAATCATCGTTTAAAAATCTAGCGAATCCGAAATCTGCTATTTTTATATCAGAATTACTAGCGTCTGGATTACTAAGCAACAGATTCGCTAGTTTTAAATCCCTGTGCATAATTTTATTATCATTTAACTCTAAAAATCCCTCTACAATTTATCTTATCCACATTCTACCCACATCTTCCTGTACTGGTCCATTTTGCTTTATATAGCTCTCTAAATCTCCGCCTTGGCAAAACTCCATGACTAAGTATATATAGTTGCATGATTTAATTACATCAAATAGCTAAACGATATAGGGAGAGTTGATTCGCTTAAGTACATTTATTTCGGCTTCAAGCTGTTTTTAGAGTTTTTGATTTAGCTTATTTAGAGCGATAGCCTTCACAGCTATTTATTATTGATTAGAAGTATCCGTTCCATAATAAACAGTACCGTAATTTCCAGCTCCGATTTATTTCTCTAGATGATATTTTCCTATTTTTTTAACCATTATGAAGGTGCATTGTGAACAAGATATAACAGCAGTAGCATTGATTTAAGACAACAATGATAATGATTAATTCGACCTAAATAATATAATTTATATAAGCTCACATTTACATGTTTGAACTAAACTAGTAGATATCCTAGCAGCAGTAGTCGGAATAGGAGGAGTAGTCTTGTCGTATGTGGATGATGAGGAAGCTTACGGATAGTGGGATTATGTTTAATAGACAGAAAAAGATAGATTTTAAGTTACAACGTTAAGTGAGTTTATAAGAATAGCAAATGTGTTTTTAACATTGATACTCATTGGACTAATTTTATTACATTATAAGCTGAATAGAAGGATTGGATATATTCAGACAGGGCTTTAAAACTGAACTTATTATCATAGAATATAAAATTTCCCCTTTATATGACTTGAGCTGTCTATTTGCTCAATTTTCCCTCCACCTGGACTAAACAGTACTTTTACCGGTGAAATGTTAAACGGATTTTACGAGTATTAATACTCCTCGATACTTTTTTGTATAATGCTTTTAAGAGTATATTTAGTTATTAGACTATTCTT
>CAKKTI010000243.1:0-26444 GCA_920105805.1 Condylostoma magnum
ATCTTTCAATTATTTACTGACTTTACTATTAATCAAATTATTTTCTACAATATAAGCATGATTAAGCATACTCTCCCTATACATTGCAGTTGTCACATAATTCATCAACCAATTTAGAGCACCTCGGGCACTTAATATCTAGGAATCCTTTGCACAGGCAATCAATGCATAGTTCGTGGCTTATGCTACATTGCACATCACTGAATTCTAATATTACTCCTTTCCTAGTATTGCACCCCTTACAAGTCTTCTCTTATTCAGCATTTAAATCATTAATGAATTATTAAGGAATCTGAACTTTTAGATTACTTTACTCATAACAAAGTGAGCAAAATCTTTACAAGCTCTTTAAGTTTTCAATTGTGCAATCTTTGCATCTATGATAACATTACGCCTCAAAGTTAAAAAAATCATTGTCACTTTACTTATACTTTTAGCATAATTCACAGAGAATTCTAGTGCCTTTGAATTTAATAATAAATATTTCTTTGTATCTGTCACCTAAGATCTTTTTTATCTCCTTATAATGAAAACTTTGATTACACATAGGGCAGGGTATCTGAATTGTATTATATCTTTATCTTTCGTCAATTTCCTTCAAAAAATATTCAAAATATTCAAAAATGCAGTCACAAAACTTATGCCCACATTAACAAAAATGTTTTGCACTGAAATTACTACAAAATTAGCATTTTCCTAGTTACGCTAGAGAAAGATTTGGATTTTGGAGTATTGAAGTAAACTATAGTTAGATTTATCCGAAATCGTTATTTAGCTTACTTATAGCAGTCATGTGCTCTTATCCTAATTTACTAATCATACCTTAAGTTTCCTAATCAATTATTGTTGTGAACTACATAGAATTTGCTAAACTGTTATATAGGCATTTGTAGATTAAGTTTAATTAAGAATCTAGATTATGTACTAGACTAAGCATTGTATTTAACTATTCTTTTTGCCTATACTCAGACGCAGCTGTTATATTTAGGAAATTTTACAGTTTTTAGAATTTCTTTATCTATAATTCTAGTTACCTTGCTTAATATTTAATATATTCCTCAGCTTTCTCTCCACTTTTCATTGAATTAGTTCTTTAACGCTTGTTAATCCATTATAAAATTCTATTTGCTTACTCTTTACAATCTGTTCGATTTATTAGGAGCTATCATTGAATTTCTCCACAAGTTTAAAGATTTATTTACATTAAATCTACTTAATTCACTTTTTGAATAATCTATTGAGCTTGATCACTTGATTTTACTAAATAATCTAAATATTTCAAATATTTAGCCTTAATATTATATTTATTAATAAAGTCATAAATAAAAGCTTCGATCATAGATCAACAGGTGATTGTAAACAGTTTACAAATTTTGATAATTCTTTTGAGTTAGATGACAGGATTCAATTTTTGTATATTTTTCCATAAAGCTTAAAAATAATCTTTTGGGAAAATTTAGCCTTTTAGAATGGCTTAGACTTCATTTTGATTGGGTCATCCCATGTAATGCTGATTTGTTGGAAAGAATTGCTCGAAATCAGCACCAGCAATTAGGTTTCTCATAATTGGCTCGATACAATTTTCCATTTTTTATATAAAAGTTAATTTGCTTGTTTATCCCTAATGTGCTTTTAACACTTAAAATTTTTGATTGTAGGGTTTGTTGTAAGCTTAGTTAGCCTATATTTACATTCTATTTAAGTGTTATAGTTTAATTTATTACATTTAATAATGTATTTTAGTATATTTTGGACAGCTCTTAAGAGAATATAATAACTAATGTTCCATTGATTTCGTATTATATCTTGAAAGAGTTTTTATCATACTAGTAATACCCTTCTTTTATTCGATGTATATTCACTTCTTAAGCTAATTGTTACTTATAATAATTCCTTAGTTACACCAGACATTTCAAGAGTCTAGAGTAATAAAGAATAGAGTTATTTCATATCTTACACATCGATTGCTGCTCTAATGCCATACTCTAGTATCATTTCTTTTGTATTTATACTTAACTTTTAAAAGCCTTAGTATTTCCCTTTAGAGTATCTATACCAGATATTTGAGTGTATAGAGAATCTTGTTTGATAGTGTATACTATATCTAATGAATAGTAAAAAAGTACGAGTGGATAGTAGTTTATTCATTAAGTATCCAACACTATTACATATAAACTAAATTCAAAATGTAGGATCGAATACTCATTCGTTATCTTACCAATACAAATGATTAAGCCTTAAAAGATAATTTATATGAAATAAACTCAGTGACTAATATAGTAAACACTATTTACCTTATAGGACTAAATTATAAATTGATATTTTGCTTATACTGAACTAATTTATAAGTGCTTGATAACTAAATGTACTAATTAGATCATTAAAACTTATGCAATTAAGAATAATTATGAAAATGACAATAAATATTATATTTACTAATATTTTCCTATTATACACATTAGAATAATGTATGCTATTCATGCTTTCACTTAGCATATTTTATACAAAGCTTGAAATTAAGCATTGAATTAAAGAAGTGCTCTTGACATAAACGATCAATATACTATATATTAATAGGATTAATATGATTTAGTCCTAATATACATTATAATAAACATATTTTTTAGAAATAAATTATAATCTAAGTTCATACATCTTGATAACCATTTAGCAGTTCTGAACAATGGTGCCTTCCTATCCATGTATATCGTATAACTTATTTACACTTATAGCAAAATTTAGTTTTACAACTAAAACACTAAAAGACAATTTAATCATTCTTTACATCCTTCTTTTAACCTATAATCAATTGGCATTTAGGACATTAGACATAATTAGTAGTTACATATTCTTTTTCTATTTTATCCCAAAGAGACCTATTTCCTATCATTCTATTCATACTTGAGTTTTTATAGAAAAGAATGTTGATATTCTATAACTAACTATGATTTTATAAGATCATAGGACATCTAAATTAATATTTTCTTCCTTGATTCTTAATTTACACAACTTAAAGGCAATATTCACAAATACAGCATTCACATTACAACTTTAAAATAAAATTAGTATCACATTTACATTCTTAGCATTATTTGCGTCTAACTTCTACCTTGATTTTAAGTCCAGAATTTTTTATATATTCCAATAGATTCCCAATATCAATAAAATCAATTTTCTTTCTATTTCCAGGCTATTCTATACTTGTTTTAATCTTTTTAATCTAATTTTATATAACCCTTCTGTAATCAACCTACACAGCTTATCTATTTCAGTTTGCCATTGATCTTATTTCATTCAGATTTATATACTAACAATTAATAATTTCCTATAATCGTATTAAAGCTTATTACGCATTAAACCTACGAAAAGGATCAGGGTTTACCATTCCTCATATAAGATTGATGAACTTATTATCAAAGTTTTTCATTCTAAGTACATTTTATATATATTCTTTCCACAAATTCGGCTATGTTGGCAAAGTGAGATGATGGTCCCTTGAAAGTGCACTTAACTCAAAGAATGAAACACCTAATGAGAATATGTCTTCCTTATACGGGTTTAGCAAAGCTTAGTCTTATCTGTTATACAAATACTGTTTAACTTAAAGACTGCTGTATTCGATAGTCCCCTTAACACTGTTTTATTCCATCTAGTCTTATGATTACGTTAATTACTTTGATTATCCGAAATCACATAAAATGTAGCTTCTAGAGTTAGATATTAGAATATTTGATGGCTTTATATCTCGATGAACAAATTTGTTCTGATGCAGTTAGTAAACTATAGACAGTAATAGGTATAAAAGTTCTAATAACTCATTCTATTATCTTTTTGTACCCGATTTCATTAGTTGGAACGCTTCTCGGTATAATGTTCCTTGGGAGCAATGCTCTAATAAGATGTGCTGGTGGGATTCTGTCTCTATGCATTCGTACACTTAAATGACTCCTCTTGGGCAATATCGCTTAGCTAGTCGGGTCATTTCATACTCGTTTATAAACTTTTACAGGTTTTAAGGCTTTTTAAGGGATTTGATGAAAACTATCTTGTATCCTGTGTCGAGAATGCAAAAGTGAGTATCATTGTTCGATCATTTGCGTATTATTTCAAAACTTCTCAGTTATTAGGTCGATTCCTCGAGTATTCTCCGGTAGTCTTGTTCACTGAAGGTTGAAGCCATATATAGAATTTATATAAAGTGTTAGTTTTAAGTAGGCTCTTTTATTCAATGTAAAGAAATTTGATAATCTTATGTAGTCTTAGTTGAAGTGTAGAAAAAGCTAGCTTTATTATTGGAGTTTTGAAGTTATATTCAAAATTATTTTAGATGTGCTTATATAGGCTTAGTTAAATATACACGAAAATTAACTAGATATATATTATTATTGGATTCATAAAGCAAATGGGTAATTAGCCCTATAAATCAATTGTAAATTATATTTACCTTTAGGTGAGAAGTTGTATAAATTGAACTGTTCTTAGCAAAATTAACTACTTGAAAGTAGAACATATCAAATTATTACTCAATCAGAATAAAATTATATATTCCTTTACCTTTCATAAATAACTTATTTCGTTATATTAATCCGCTTTTATTTTATAGGGATAACTTCCCCAGCTTTACTTATTTTTAGAAATTAAACTTTAAATTGCTTGCACTATTTAGCCTTGCCCTTATTAACATTCATTATAATAAATTTGAGTATTAATTTGAATTATAGTGAAAAAACAACCTTTAAAAACTATTTATTACTACTCTAAATCGTATTGATTCATATTATTCTTTTGTCTCATTTACAAAAGATAAAAGTCCTTTATTTTTCCATACTGAATAACTGAATTAAATTAGTAATTCTCTTCAACTTAATCTAAATTTAATTCATTTGTTTCTTTCCTTTGATCCTTTATACAATACTGTTAAGTAATATCTAATTGATCAATTTTTTTAAAATAATGTGATTTTAAACATGGAATTTTGATTGCAATCATATGGAAAAATACTTTAAACATCTTTCTTAGCCAATACTGGAGAAAGTACAGGTTAGCTAGCAATATGATAATAAAAAACATTATTTTTGAAATTTCATCTAAATCACCACTTAAGTAATATAATCCACTGTATATAGTACAAGCAGCTACAATTATAGCCTTCATTTCCATACTGTTTAATTCATCTGAATTATAAGGTCTATTTTTGTATTGGATATGCATAGATATGATTAAAACTATCATAACTGATAGAGCTTGAAACTAGACTGATATTGTTTATAGAAATGTTGAACAAAAGGTGATTAAAATTTTCCTATATAAAATCACAAATTCCCAATAGTATTTATCATCTTAGTATCCATTATACAAGAATCCAAATCTTAATCTAGTTTCTACTTTATATAGACTTCTCTTCTTTCTATATAAAGCAATTTGAAATAAAATAGGAATTCCAATTCCCCATAAAACAATGCCAGGTAAGCCTAGTATAAACGAGTACATTACATGTTCTTCCTCTCAACATCTTAGATTCAAATCAGCCACTAGCCAATACTCCCCATCATCTATCTAATCACAGTTAAATATAGAAAATGAATACTTGATAATCTGTGGATGTACTAAAAATAGTAAGATAATAATTGTAGCTATTCATTTATCTACGTTTGTCTTTCATGCTTTATCCATTATATTAGCAACTACTCAAAATAATGAGGCAAATATAACTATAAAGATTGGAAGCAGTGTAACTATTCCAAGCTTATAGTAAATAAGGGCTATGCCATTGGGATAGTTATCATCAAAAAGGCAGTCAACTGAAATGAATTAGTCCCCAGCTGAAGCAATATCAGACTAAGTGCTTAAAAACTGTAAAACTATATCAGGCCATTACAAATTAAAACTTGCAGTCAGTGTAACCAACTGTAAATAATTCATAAAAATCTTAATATATATACTCTACACTGATTTTGGCTTAAAGGCTGAGTAAAGTGTAGTTTTTACCATTATTATAACAATAACCAGTAATAAAAGAGTCAATCCTATCAATTTTAGTATATTTCCTTTTTAATCAGGACATTTAGCACATTGATCCTTCCCTACTCTAGAATACCCGGCCTCACATCCTTAGCACTTGTTTCCAAAATATCCCTTTTCACAATTTCCTTAATATTCAAGATCTGGTGGTGGATCAGAGCCTAAGCAAACGTCTTAATTCCCACATTTTCATACTATTTCTGAGAATTCACCTGATCTCCAATACCCAGCATCAGGACCAACATTAATTCCTCCCCAGCATATAGCATTTTGCATACATTATTTGCATTATCCTTCATACGGGTCAAATGAGTAACTGTTAGAACCACATTCAATACATGAATCTCCTATTAACGCTTCTCCTGGAATACAACTTCTCATTCTAATTTCTAGTTGAATTGTGGAAATAGCTTAAATGCTAGAGTTCTCAAAGGACTACTACACTTAATTGATAGTATTAGTGCTTAGCTGTATCTAAGTGGTTTGATTAGGCTTATGTATAATCGATCAATTGTTGAAATTATATATTCCATCTTCAGCTTGTATCTTTACCTGGCCTGAAATCGTTGTGCTTTCTGCATTAGTTAAATCTAGCTCAGCATTTGAGGAATTTTCCGTTATAACGATTTGATTTTAGTGGTCTATTAATCCTAATTTAAAATGAAGTTTTGTATCTAGTTAACTAGATGCAATATCTTTAAGTATGATTAAAGGTGCATCTGGATTGAGTCATTGCATAATGTTATCATCTTAATCTAGTTGCATAAGCTGTATTGGGTAAGAAGCTATATCCTTTCCATAATATGCTTCGTTTTATTGGAATATGTTATCAATTAATGCAGGTTGGTAGTTTGACCAGGAAATAGCACCTCCTTTTAAAGCAGCTTCGTTTTAGTTAAATTCGTTTTCTAGTATTTCAAATGAGCATTTAATTAATAAATTACAGTCTATATTCAATGCTCCTCCTATTCCACTTATTGCGGTCTGAGATAATTCCTCTTCATTATTCTTAGCTTGATTTTATTCGAATTTATTGTTCATTAACTTTAAACTAACATTAATCGAGTGTATTGCTCCTCCTTGTAAGGCTGAATTTTGTATGAATTGGTTGTTTTATAAGATAAAAGGCGGTTGGTTATAGAGTGAAGTATCATTATTCAGGAAAATAGCTCCTCCTAATATAGCAGCTTACAGATTAGAAAACTTGGAGTTTAAAACTTATACAAAATTACAATTTATGCATGATATACCTACCCCGTTATTAGCTGACCCATCACTAATATGCACATTATCTAAAATAAGCTCATCTACTTAAAGGCCTTAAATACAGTCATTCCCAAATTAACTGATCTCTGTATTAGTGATTTCTATCAAATTAGCATTCTATGCACCAATAACACTCCCTGAATTAGCATTATTTTATCTAAATGTACATTCTTTGATAATCAATGTTCCTGTAAATATAAAGATAGAGGCCGATTAAATAGCTTATAGCTCTGTAAACTAAGAATTCTAAATAATAGCATCACTAAAAGAGAGAAAAATTGCCCCGGATTAAGAATCTGAAATCCCTTATGTAAACTAGCAGTTCTTAATATTAAGCGTGCTTTTTTATATTACATACAAAAACACGCCAATTTCCCCAACTTAGTTCTAAAATTTCACTTATTCTAAAACAATAGTCGATTAATTCAGCAAAATTCCTTGTTAGGATCGGCTTGAATGAAAGTTCTCTTTAATTGTACTTTACTATATACTTAAAATGGAATCAATTATAAAGATAGAAGCGCCTAGTTAAGACTGATTCTTTTCAATCTGAGTGTTTTTAATATATGAATCTTACAGTTTTGATCCTATCATATATAAGAAGCTGCCTTATTGGCTCGTTATATTTTCATAAATACTAGTATTATCTAATTATAGTAGAGAATCTTACTCAACAAAAACTATACCTCCATCAGATTTTGCTATATTATTCCCAAATGAGCAGTTGTTGCATATTAGAGATGATTAGAAAGCTAGAGTTATTATGAATCCTCTTTAACTTTCAGCCTATTCATTGTTTCTAAAAGATGTATTTTACAATTATAGTTAAGTTTCATTAGAAACCCGGAATAGATACAAAGCTTTATTATCCCTAAAAACTGAGTTATTATCTAGAAATTGTACAGACAAAGCAAATAAGTAAGCTGACTCATTTAAAAATACTTTTAAATCATTTTGAATTAATTTTGGAGTTTTAGTGATATCAGGAACTATAATGAGGTTTTCAGAGATATTGCTGCTCAATATTAAATTATTCATTTATAGTGCGAAATTACTTCCAGCATCAAATTGAAGTATTCCTGCAGATGAAAATCGATTATTGCTGATAGTACAATCTTTTATTTCTAACTGTCCAATTTTACTAGCTATGAATAAATTCATTAAACCTCCAGTATTATTCTATATATAACAGTTTTGCATTTTACTACCAGGTTTGACATAAACTCCCAATGTTATTGTGATATTATTACCTCCAGTTAAAAATTGATTTTATTCTATAATCAAATCTAACAGCTGTAACTTTATAAATGTATAATCAGAGTTTCTAATAGAAAATGATTATGATATTTATGAATTATGTCTTATCTGAAAGTTTTAAACGGTTATTTTAGTTTCTAATCAATTATGATAAAATTTAGCATTTAATCATCCTATTGATCCCCCTTTAATTGTATTTTAGGATGCAAGGCAATCAATTATTTCTAATTACTACATATTATTTATATATATCAGATGCTAATTGTTAAGAGTATTATCAGAGAACTCTAAATCATATAATTTGGCAGATATGATAGTAAAACCATAATTAGAGATAAAGATCATTCCACCTTAATTAGATCCATTTTATGTATTTTCCAGAAATTTACAGTTCTTTATTTCTATGAACTAATCAAGATATCCTGTTATAATAAACCCATTAAATGCTATAGGATTTTGAGTTTTTTAGAATAAACATTTATCTATTAAAATAGCCTGTTATATATCAAAGAAATATATCTATCCATAATTAGGGTCTTCAAACAAATTATTAAAGCTTACTAGATCTTATATAGAAGCTTAGTATCCTTGCTACATGTAAATAAGTCGAAATGCGGCATCATCTACCTGCTCTATATCGATATTCTCATCATTGTTGAATAAACTTTAATCATCTAGAATAAACTCATGTAGTATTTCCTAGTAGCTTTAATTACTAAAGCCGGAGTCATTGACCTGTATGTTATAAACTCCTAACGAATAGAAATTTTGAAATTTAAGCAATGAACTCTTTCCGTTCAATCTTTCTACTTTTATACTCGATATACTTATTGTCTTTTCATTTTACTGTAATTCAATCTATTCATTATTAAAATCAAGTTAAATCAAATGCTTTGTGTTTTTAATATCTAAAATCTGATAAGTGTTCAGTATTTCTATCATTGAGTTATTATAAATAAAGCAATCTCTGACTTAAATGTTTTCTATTCAAATATTCTATTACTCTTATGTATTATAGACTGATAGTATCAAATTAAACGTTGAAAATTAATTAGTAACAGTTATCTCTTTTAATTATACATGGTTAATGTTATGGGATATTAGATCTGTACCCTCTTAATCTATCTTATAAGGAATAGCTATTTCATTTAATATACTCATAATAGAATTGTCTAAAATATTAAAATCAAACTCTGACTTCTCAAATCTTATTTTAAAACAATTTGAAATATTTATCAAGTTTCCTTGTGAGTCGATTGAATTTCACACAATGTTCTTTTAGAAATTCAAATTTTCCAAAGTGACATTTTCAGCATTTTAAACCTTTAAAAAACCTGAGCTTAAGTAGTACTGCCTTTCTAACTGTTCCACGTTATTTAGATAACTTATGATACTATTTCTTATAGTTAATTCTCCTGAGTATCAACTATTTGCTAAAACATCTGGCGATTTTACCGATATCACTTCTTTATAAAAGGTAAGATTATAAAAGTTGCAGTTGTCTATCTGAATAACAGAAGTGAATTATGTCTGTATAAAGTGTTAGTACTGTTACCTAATATGTTGTATATCTAAATCTTGTAAGTATAATTCAGAGTTAGCCTTTAGTGTTATTAATGATATCTACTAAAACTAATTGCATATCATAGTCGGACTTAAAGAAGCACCAACAGCTATAGGGCAATAATTTAGCTAAGTTTAATCAGTGAAAGTAGTGACAAAGTTATCAGATCCATCAAAAATTAGATTTTTTATTGTCAATTTGCTTTATACCTCAAAGAGTAGGCTATCTAAGCTGCTATATTTTAGAGTGGGCTTATTACTTTCTTCAGATGCACAGATTATTTAGTCTCCCTATTCTTCACAAACAGCTCCTTCTAGTGTAACTTCGTATTATATTATAACAGTGCTTTATGACTATTCGTCTATCAGCTAGTAGCTTCCTGGTAGTATAAGCACATTATTAGCTGCACTGCTGATATTATTGAATACTTACATGATTGTATTAAAAGGGTGCTAAAATGATCCATCGTTAGTTGTATTCTAGTTATCAGCTGACAAGTAGAAGATTTATTAATTATCTTCAAGTTTTCTAATTGGAATCTTCTCACAAGTCTTTCCTATTCCTTATATTTGATAATCCACAGCTCTAAAGTCTTACGGACACTAAGAAACACATTACGTGAATAACTACACTTTCCCTAGAGGGCATGTGAGGCACGCTTTGCTTGTATCAAAGCATGTTTAGCAAGAGGAATCACATTGAGATTAACAATAGCCAAAACTATACGCGCATTCTGGTATATTACACTGTTCTATGCACTCCTCAATATCTTCAGGGCATTCTACACCAAATGTTTCAATTGATGCTTATTAACAACTTTTGAACTCAAAGGCACTAAACTCATAATTTCCTGCTAGCATTGCCCTCAAATAGCTAAACTAAGCTTGAGAATTGCTCTGTATGTTTTCCTTAGTAGTTTAGCTGCAATTAAAATTATCAAAACTACAATATTGATTATTACACTCATCTTAGCATATACTATCACTCAGCATATGTCTTGAGCAATCAGGCGAACATCTACAAGCTATTCCCTCGCATTCTTCACTAAAACACTCTTTTTTGCACTCTGATGAGAAATAATCATCATAGCTACAAGTATCTGAGCAATACCTTTCGTTACATAATCCATTCTAAAAGTAACAACTCTGATTATTACAAGGCTATTAGCACTGCTGGGCAGGAGATGTTCGGTCTAGTAGATCTGTTGTGCAGCTTTTAGCACAGTATCCACAGTCTCCTCCATCAAACCCACACTCTTAATAATTGCAATCTAAGTAAAGTTTACCTTAATCACAGTGGTTATTCCCAATTAAGTTTAGTTTACAGAAAGGATGATAATCCTAGCAGAGAGAATAACAGTCAGATTAGCTAAAATCGTAAGTCTGAGATTCTGCATCAATGTAAATAGCTCCGTCAAAATGACATGGAGCAATCATACATTCAATATCACAATGATTGTTCCCAATCTAAATAATATTTACATTTTCAGCCTTGCACACTTTAGGATGACAAGGTATTAGAGATCCTTAGGATAATTAAAGAAGCAGTACTATAATGTCCAGCATATTTATTATTAGAAAGTTGTATATATAATAACTTACGCTATTACGCACTATAATGTAAAAACTAGACTTATACTAACTAAAACTTCTTAATCAACTGCTCTATTTCATTGTTATGCCTGTAAATCACACTATGCTAAAGTATAAAAATGAAATCGAATATCAAAGTAATCAATCCTAAGCTAAACTTGACAATATTATAAGCTCCTCCTGACCCATAATTAATCAAATCAATGAAAAACTGGCAAAGACTGAAAAGCCCCCCTCCTAGATCGAGCAAAACCCCGTATATACTCCATCCAACAGTAGTTTTTAGCTGGTAATTCCTGTAAGTCTATGTAGTATATTTGATTAGGGTTATTCCTAGTTTTATCCATCCTAGAATCATAACACCATTTAAAGCAGTTCCTATAGTAACTCCTGAGAATTAAAGCATCATGCCGGCTAGTCCAAAGCCACATATAGTAAACAGTCCAATAGCCGACTCACTTTGCATCGTTCTTAGTCATCCTGGTTAATAATACTCGCATTAAATTATCAAAATTGTTGTTATGATAAATGCGTGTACTGCAAATGCTATGTCTTATATGGATACTTCGCCAGGGACTGCAGTCTTGTCAAAATAGCCCCATATTGTATAGATAGAGTAGGAAAGATATCCTACCCAATTGTAAGTAACAAATGTTTTAGATAATCCTTCTACATCTTTTAGCCGGTAGTTTAGAATTATTTAGGGATAATAACTTATTGTTCAGCATATGAAATAAGTTCATCCGCAGATTTAGGATGCCAGTCACAGGGAGTACATTTTTATTTAATAGCTTGTAAGTATTTTTGGGAAGATTATTAAGATAGTATGCACATTAAAGGTATAGAATCTAACACATTTTAAAGTCTGGATTGATAATAGAATTATTTACTCATAGTATATTAACTTCAAACCTAATTTCAATAAAATCATGAAATGTATAATTTCCCTTAAATAGAGTATGTAATAACTCATTTTCTAAATATGTATGCCAAACAATTTCTTAACATTTTAAAATGTAAGGATTAATTACAAATATTCCTAAATCTGCCTAATATCAACAATAATAAGAAAAATTAACCTCTAGAGTTCCTGATTTTCAAAAGCTCTCATAGATTTACGAAAAATATGTTAAAAAGCCAGTCTAAACTTTAGCACATAGGGTAAATAAAAGCTAAGGAGACTTGCAATAAATAAAGACTGGTTTTATTAGCGATAAATAAGCGTCTCTTATAAAAGAAGTACAGACCTAAAAGATGAAATAATGCACTTTTAGACCTTCAATTTCTACAAATAGTATTTCCTTCAGAACTAATAGCTCTTAAAAGGACGTGACTTAAAGAGTATAAAGGCCTAAGAGTATATAATAAAGATAAGTAGAAGAGAAATCAACTCATTCTCTTGGGTTTAGGCCCAGAATTAATAAAAGCTATTCTATTAATAGTACTTAATCAGTATTTGATAGACTTTTGGATTCTAGTGAGCCAATAGCAAATTAGAATAAAGTATGCTATACATTTAAGCCAAAAGCAGCTTCATATTCTGAAAAAATACGTGCTTAAACTAAGTATTAAGCTCCTTAATATAAAAGAACACAGCATTTATAGTAGGAATTAGAAATGAATAAAGATTTGATATTTTAGCCTAGAGTAAGTAGAGGATAAAGACCAAATGAATAAAACTTATACACACCCCAAAGACTGATTCCTGATGCAAATAGAAGATAATAAAAATCCGTAACATTTAGTGATTCCTAGCAAATATCATTGAATACGAGTAATTCAATGACGCCAAATAATTTAAATTAAGTTTATAAGCGTTAAACAGATGCATTAAAGAACAAAAGCTAGGATTTAACCAAATCAGTACAATCTATTGATTTTTAGACTAAAATGAGCAATCAATCAAAGTACTCTACGCAAAATCATATAAAGAGAAAAATTAAAACATACACTGATAAAATTAGTAGATTAAATTAATGTAATACAGAGAAAAAAGACCTAACAAGAAGCTAGCTATAAAGTGAAGCAAATGGAAAATGTAACTTTAAACCAAGACTTAATAATGTATAAAGGAAGTTAACCAATAAGAAAGATTCTCACTCATATAATGAGATAGATAAAAAGAAAAAGTAATAATAAGTAGAATATGAGAAAGGAGTAAAAGAATGTACCTTTTAACCTAAACTTTCCTAAGGTAATAAATGATCTAACATTCAAAGCTATTACTCTCATAAAAACAATGGATAAACCAGAACTACTAAAAAGCAATAAAGTCAGCTAGAGAAAAAAACAGAAAATATTAAGAAAAGTGTGTAAAAATGTAGTTTTAGACCAGAAATTAACAGACATTACTACAGTAAAAATAAAGCCTAAGTACAAGAAATTAACCGATTTATGGAATAAAGGCAAATAGCATAAAAAAAGGAATAAGAACAGAGACAATATAAACCTAATGGATATTCCAACAAACATTTATAACATTCAAATACAAAACCATTCAATCTTAGTACCAGCCAAAATCATAAACAGCAATCATCCCTACACTATTAAGAACAAAACACCTTCAAGCCTAATTTAAAAAGATTTAATTAATAGTTTTAAATATGACTGAAGAAGACTCTAAAAAAGTTTAAACTTTAGACACTATATAAGCCTTTAGGGAAATTATAAAGAAACAATCGGAATAGTTACAAGAACAACAGTAAAAGTTCTAAAATGCTATAGGATAACTAGAAAACAGTTAACAAAATGCACGGTATCATGCTGTAGGATTAAAAATACAGCTAGAACTACAAAAATTATTCGGTATAACTAGAAAGAAGTGGATTTTAGTAGCTGGATAAATCTTCAGGAAGTGGAAAAACTGGAGTAAGATTAAACCAGTATAATAAATCTAAGCAAATGAATTAGCATACAGAAAAACAAAGTAAGCAATCTATTTATTATGCAAAACCTTATAAAACCAAAGATAGCAAGCAGCAATTCAATGCTTTTCTTAATTAAAGTTTGCCTATTATTCACAGTTCCCTTAAAAACTTGATTAACTAGAGAAGAATAACTAAAAACTAAAGTACAAGTATGCCTAAGGCCCAATATACGAAGAAGATCCAGCTGCTACAGTTTTAAAAGATTAAAACTCATAATTAAGACAAAAGCTATAAATAACAGAGTAAAAACTAGAGCTATTTATAAGAGAAATGTCTTATTTGCTTGATTAGAACTAATAAGAAGAGCAGCCCAAGCTGAGAGTGCGTAAGAAGATAAGAGTAAGAAACAAGATCTCCCCAGAGAGAAACGAGGCCAATCGATGGTCTATTGAAAGACGACGAATGGGAATTGATTAGTTTTAAAATATTTACTAATAAAATGGGCTGTGGTGGAGGAAAATTTAACCGTATTGGATAAAATCCTATAAACAGTGATTTCCCTGAGTGTAACTTTAAAACAGTTCTGGAGGGCAAAGTTCCTGAGGAAGTAATGGAAAAATTTGGAGATATACTGAAGTTCTCAGGGGCACCTGAGAAAGTAGGAGGAAGGTATAGGAAAAAACCGTCTGTTGTGACGGCGAATTAATGAGCTATTAAGTAGATTACATAGGCGAAGGATTAGTAGGAAAAAACAGAGGGGGGAGAGTTTGAGGAGATTTAGTACAAGCCGGGGTTGTAAGGCTAGATTAAGTAGGATGAGATTTAAGAAAGTTAACAGGAGGAAGAAATGGTGCAGGTTGATCTTATGAAGGATGAAGTTGAGGTATAGGAAGAGCATAAGGAGCAGATGGGAGGAGACTAAGAGCCTAAGAACTCGTTAAGAGATGGTGCAGATGAAGAGGTATCTGAAAATGAAGCCATGGATATATTATCAAAGTACTCTTAGGATAATTGATAAAGTTTTATTAAGTGTAGTAGGTTACTCTTGTTAATAGATATCTCTGTATATTTAAGACTATTTGGTATTAAAACAATCATCATGTTTAAAATATTAGAGTTGTAATTTATGGCTTATAATATGCATTTAATTGGTGTTTTATTTGATGTATTTGTTATAGTACAAAATTTATTCATTTGACAGTTCTATTAACTCATTTTGAATATTGATATAAAATGGGTTCGTGCCCAGGAATCGAACCTGGATAGCAAGCTTATGAGGCTCTTGCACTTTACCATTAAGTTAGCACGAAGTTTATTATATAGTAGATCTAAGCATCATTATTACTAAAATGTAAGAACTAGCTTCAAATATACTTTATAAAATACATTGAACTTATGACCTGTAATACTCTTAACTTGTAATCATTGTATTATGAGCATTTAGGATAGATCTATAAAGTAAGATGTTATTTAACAGTTTCATTAAGCTAGAATAATTATTTCTAGTAAGTTTAACATTTTATCTTTAGTGCAATAAAATCATCAAATAATTATAGTAATTAGGAAATAACCCATTAAATATCTACATCCTTGATAATACTATCATCATATCCCCAATTAAATGAATATCAAAAGCTCCTACTTATTCCACTAAAATCTTAAATTAACAATTTAATGAACTCTTAGAGTTAACTGAAAATCAGACACCGCTTGCACAATTCTCCATCAAAGTAACAATACTCCTTCCCTAAACAGAGAAGATTTAATATAACCCCTCAACCTATTTGCTAGTAAGTGTATTACCCATCAACCACTCCAACAAAAAGAACCAAAATAGGAACATCTAATCGCATAGATGTAACAAAGCTTCGTGGATTTGGAGTTCCAGGCCCAGGGCAGTATCCAATTTCCCCAAATAAACTAAAACCAGGTAAAACGTTTGGGACTAGTAGAGAAAAGTGCAATTAACGAACACTGAAGTACGATTCTAAAGTGGACCCAATAGTCCCAGGCCCAGGCACTTATTCTCCCTTGAAAATCCAAAGAAACAAATCGTCTACAATGGCAAAGCGCACAGCTTACTGATAAGGTTGAATGGAGACTTTAAATAATCCTGGGCCTGGGGCCTATACTGATAGATTAGCAGGGAAAAGCACTTCTTTTAATAGTTCTAAGAGAGGTACTTTTGTGAAACAGTAAAGATTTAATTAGCCTGTAAAGGACACTCCTGGGCCGGGGTAGTATAATTAATATACTGCTATGAGTAAAACTGGTAATTATTTTTACTCTAAGTTTAATGACTCAGCTACAAGAACTTTTTGCAAGGATAGAAGGTTTTTGGATAATGGAACTCCTAGTCCTGGGCCTGCTGCTTATGCGACTTTTGATTATGAGTAATATAACAGTGGCAGCCTTTATCGAAGAAGAAGAAGAAATAGTGAGTTTTAGTAACTTTATGATTATCTATATTTTTAGTTTGGTATTGTAAAGTATAATTGTTGTATATAATAAAGTGTAAATAAAATGCGGGTTTTCTTGCTTATTATTGCTTGTTTAGCTACAAGGGAATTAGTAGTTATAGGTCCTACAACACCTATATACTTTTCAACTGATTTTGAGGATTCTCAGTACTCCTCTATATCAATAAGTCTTAATCTTCAGTTTTTCAGGGGATATCTTCCATAAGATCAACTCACTTTCTCATTCTGAGCTCATGACTACATATCGGAACCTCAAGGGTAGATTTTATAGCTTACAAAACAAAACATGTAGTTGTTCACCTTAACATTCAAAACATTAGAATATAAACTAATATTATCAAGCAATCTCTTCAACTCTAACATTTCTTTACCAGTTGGAGAAATGAAATAATGATACTTTATCGCCGTGTCTATAGATAAAAACGGTATATTTTTATGCAATAGTTACTAGGGAATATCACAATGCTAAGCCTATGAATAAAAAATTGACAATTTATTTGGATAAGAAATCATCATAGGGTAGAATTTCACAGGAGTTATTATAGATTTTACTATTATAGATGGTTTAAAGCTTAGTACTTTAAGTAGTTTTTAAGATTTGGTAGATGAGAAATCAGACTGTTCATAATACGAAATAACAACTCCTCTATGCAATGATTATCTAATTTTCCAAACTAAGCCTTTGCTATCTAATTTTTACAGCTATTCTGGCTATGATGTTTAAAATAAAGAGCCTTTTACTAATTACTATGATTTTTCTTTTGACTCAAACGAGTTTTTTATAAATGGGTATTTGATTAAGTCAGATAATGAGGTAGAACAAATATTGGAAATGGTAATGCAGGATGAATCAATTATATCTCTATTTCATTTAAAAAATGAAAGAAAGCTAATATTAAACGTGGGGAATTGTAGCTTTTAATAGCTATTATTCACGATATACTATGGTGAAGATATTTATTTCGGATTCGGATTTTAAAATAATGAATTTATACTATTTTCCTGAGCTATAACAGATTAATTTTACATAGAAAATTGCCTCGATTTCTAAACATAAAATGTGAAAATTTTGAATATGAAATGGCTGGATTAAAAGATGTCTAATGTTGTAATTTTCAATAAAGCATTAAAATATTCGTAATACGTGGATAGATATGAATTATTAACAATATAATGCTCAAATGGATGATTATACTAAAATACAGATTTTAAGTTAGAGGAATGCAACAATGGCTTCTTTATATATCTTGGCCAGTGCTTATAATGTAGCTAAAGATGTTTAAGGTGTGATGGTGGATTAATTAACAATTGTCTGAGCTGTAACTAAGGGTATTTTTACGATCAAGTTAACAGATTTTGTGTTGCATAATGCCCTTGGTGAAGCAATCCTAGCACCAGTGATGAGTGTTTAGGCGAATACTCAAGAATTTAACTGAATTTTTATCTAGGCAAAGATGAAATCCTAAATTAGAGCTTATATATTCCCTTTAGTTCAAATGAAATAGCTGATATAGCCCAAGATATTGGAGTTTCTTTAGTATTAAATACACAAATTGATATAGTGGACTTAAATACATCTCCAGTTTTACCTTAGGACTTTTGCATTACATTTCAAATAAAAGATTATGATAACTCCTTTAGATTTTTTATAAGTAATGGTCAAATCATAATACTAAATTTAGTAATAAGTCAATCTATTATACTAAATATAAACGATAGCAGCTATCCTAGTTAAATTTTCACAGTATAAAATGATTTTAGATAAGCTTATTGACAAATAGTAAAGATATAGTATAAAGCTACCACAAGAATATTCAAATTATACATAAATGACAACATAATTTTCCAAGAATTAGTTTAACTTCAACTTGATTAATACTAGAACTAAGTGCACAGCTTTGAGAACACTGGATAGAGCATCAATGCATACCTTTTCCAATTAATTTACCATATTCCTGATGACAATATCAAACTATCACCTAAGCCCAACTACTGCCTTGACTCTATAAATACCAATAGTATAGAAGTTAATTGTAGGCCAGTTTGCTCTTAGGCTTAGTAAGAATGTGAATCTTGCTTGCTAACTGATGACTTATGCTCAGAGTACCATTGTAGCTTTATCTAAGGTTTTTCATAGGAGTACACAATAGAGTTTTAAGGTATTCCTAAATTCATTCAGTAAGTGGTTTTGGAAACTTGTAAGGAAATATGTGGAGATGGAATTCATATGGGGTAATTCGAGTGTGATGATGGTAACAATATTGATGAGGATGGATGTGATAGCAATTGCTAATTAGAGTAATCTACAGAGTGCCAAACTGAATTGTTTTAAATATCTATTTGCTTTTCTACTAATTATGAGCAGCCTTTGGCGTATTATAAGGGTGTTAAAGATGATTTATTCATACTTGAGATGTACTTTCCATCTGGAATTGATATGAGTTAAGATTTATAGGATATTATTAGTATAAGACTATTACAAAAGTAGCTAAATGTACTAAATTTGGGACTTGTGAATGATAGAGATACTATAGAAATATAATTAAATACATAGGAAAAGGATTATGAGTAATTTGAGGTAGAAATAAAGACAGATTTTGACCCAAATTCTTCAGATGATTCTAGTCTATTTTATAATTAGGTATTGATATACCCAAAATGCTAGAAGTATAAAAACCAGTGTATAGAATGTATACCTGATTATAAAATTGTAGATGGAAACTGTGAATGTATTGGAAATGCTATTTTATAAGACGAGCAATGCATATAATGTAAAACAAACTACATAAAAGCAAATAATGAATGTAACTGCCCATAAGGATTTTACATAAATGAGCACTATGATTGTCTTTAATGTCCTTAATACTGTAAAATATGCGAATAGATTTAAGACAGCGTATAATGCAATAAATGCCTTGACAATTACATCTTACTTAACTTCGAATGCTTATAATGCAATTGAATCTAAGGATACGGCCAAGACTGATCCATCTAATTAGACTAATTCAACGACTCTATATAAGCAGCTTTAAGCAAAATGTGTATTGAGATATGCGGGGATGGGCTTGATTTGGGCTAATATGAATGTGATGATGGAAACCAAAAGAATTAGGATGGTTGCAATCAAAACTGTAAGAACGAAGAAGGCTATCTTTGCAATTAAAATGGATGCTCAAATGAGAAACTATCTGTTGAATTTAATTATATTTCACTATCAAACAGCTAATACTTTCTTTAAATACAGTTCAGTGCTCCCGTATATGCAAAGGATCACTTATAATAATTGCTTACAATCAAAATAAATGATGTTATTTTCACTTATGAGATTGTATATCAAATCGGATGAGTACAAACAATTGAGGTTGTTATTATCCCGTAATCATTTGTATAACAAGATTCAACCATAGTATTGCATATAAAGAGTCCTTTTAGGGATGAATATGGATTTGAAAGCCCATTTTAGCTTACTTCTACTCTAGAAGATTAGTTTATCCTTCCAATTACTGAGTAAATTGATGATGCTACTAGTAACACATAAGCAACGTCTGGGGCATCTATTGGACTGTCGTGACTTATAACCTTCTTTGGTGCAAATGTACAATTAGATGCATTGTGGAAAAGTGTGGAAGCTATGTAGTAAACTTATGCATTGCTTTTTGTGAATGTTTAGTATACTGAGGAATTAAACAGTTTTATGAGGGCGTGGTAATTCTCTAATTTTGAATTTATACCTGATTTTACTGCAGGCTATTTCGATTTATTTGATTTTAATTACATTGGAGAGAAATTTACCAATGAAGAAATAAGTACAAATATACTAGTAAATTCATGAAGGATTATTTTGCTAATTGTATCAGCAGTTCTAGGGGTTCTTTTATGCTGTTTAATTGGTAGATGGAAGGATAAAAAGTGCATTGGGAAACTGTACTATATGTTTCATTATTCAGCTTTTATACGAGTTGGTATTAGTACATGTTTACCTATATTTATATCAATTTTCCTTTAATTTAAAGATCTGGATTATTAAAACGGATGGTCGATTTTACAGTATGGAGCACTGCTTTTATCCATCATTTTCATTATTTTAAACATTGTTTTGCTAATAAAGAAAGTTTTACTTGCTCAGGAGAATTAATTAAGGGGTGAGGAATACAATAAGTAATTTGGTGAATTTTATTATACTTTATCTGTCAAAACAAGATTAAAAGCAGGTTTTATACTATTCAACTATATTAAAAAATGAGGTTTTGCATTTGCTTTAGTTGTTCTTTAAGACAATCCATGGGTATAAATTGAGCTATTGTTTATAGTATAAATTGCTTATTTTTTTACTATGATGATAATATAACCCTTCTAAGATTTATACTTAGGAAATATAATGAATATTTTCAGTGAAGGTTTATTAACCATCATTATTTTAGCTATGTTTCTACTAATAGATTCTAATTTAGATATTGAGACCCGAGAAAATGTTTGTTTGTTTATTATGATTGGATTATTTGCTACTATATTATTTTAGATTCTAGGATTTTATGCTCTTGGGGTTTGTAAGTTATATTATTATCTGAAAGAAAAGTGTAATGAGGAAGAAGAGGAAACTAATTAAGATGATAATTCAACTAATAACGATATAACAGAGCAAAGTCCATAATATTCCCCAGAAGTATTCAAAAAGTATTATTCAAGACAGTATTATAGAGAATAGTTATATATTTTAAATACAACATAATAATTAAATCTAGTTTTATTAAGCTATCAAGCATTTAATCTAGAAGATCTAGCAGCTGTTAAAAAGTTTCCCTTCTTTATCTCGTCATTTTTACATACTTCACAAATCCTCCTTTTACAGCAATACCCGTGATAAGCGTGTCCACATGAAAACAGTAATAACTTCTCATCCTGACTTCTAAGCATACTATCACTAACAACTTAAATACCACATTTGCCACACTTAAAATTATTAGAACTCACACCTTTACGTCTTAGTTATAGCAATTCCTTAGTCATATGCTGTATATCTTGATTCAAAAGTTCAGTAGCTTTTCTAAGAATATTTTTCTGATAGGAAAACCGTGAAAGTACATCAGAAAAGTTCTTTTTGAAGTTTTTAAATGGGATATCTCCATACTTAATTGCTATAAACTCTACTATCTTATTGAAGTCGACGGATTCCATCATGGGCTATAGGACAATTTCGATTAATTAGTACACAGTCGGCTCTAGTGTTGGGTAAAAGTTATAATAACTCTTGAAATCCTGATAAGATTTGAGTACTTTTTCCAGTAAATTAAACCAATTTTCCTCATTCTCCGACTCATCCAACCTTTATACATTTCTTTAGCATAAATCCTTAGCATTTTCTACATCTTGTTTCAATTCGTCTAATGCCCTAGGGATTAATTTCTGTCTAGCATCAAGTTTTAGCTATAAACTATGCTATCTGTCCTCAAAAATGTCAATTAGTTGCTTTAGGGCTGCACTTGTGTTCCCTAAAGTCTCGTGTAGATAAGCAATAGCATTGATTACATACTTATAATTTCTACTGTTTTCACATATAGGCAAACATTCCTCTGGGTTATAATCCTCTCTACTCTACAGAAAGTCTAGAAGATCTTCAGGGGAGTGCTCACAAAGTAGTTTTACATACAGATTAAAGTGTTTTTCTTCTAGCAAGTTACTTTTAACAACCTCACTGAGGTATTTTAACTGTAATTAAGGATCTCCCCTGAGTTTATCAACTATTATAGAGTGTTCTCCCTCAAACCAATCATGAACAAGTCTTGCTGTTCTGTCACTGTTAATATCAACCAGGCTTTCTAGTTTATCTAGCACATATTCTTTAAATTCCTGTAGATCATATGAGTCAAGTTTCCTGAATATTTTATTAAGCCATCCGAATACTTTAATCTTGACATTAGGAATTTCACATTATATGAAGGAAATCAAGCAATTCTTGTACTCTCCTCGAATCTCTTGTAGATAAACCAGCACTTCAGTGCATGGACTTTAAACTGCTCTTTTATACACAGAATCAACTTCACCTTCAGTTAAATCACATTGTTTTAGTAAGCTAAGAATTAAATTACTTCTTTCCTCAACTGATAATTTTTGTATTTCTTCGTTTCCTATTTCAATATTCTTTTGTTATATCTGAGAAACTTAACTATTTACTATTCTTTAATACTCCTTTTTGGGGTCTAGTAGATATTTGGCCGTAGAAACACAAATATCCTTTCCTATAGTCATTCCTTTAACCCCGGCTACTTTTCCTATAAACAGGGCAAAATTAGGGAAACTTGGGGCTCCTAAAGGACACTCTTCATATAACTTATCAAGAATATTCTCATGGGTAACAGGCAATTACTTAAGTGTGTCTGAGGCTTTTCCTTCGTTAAACAGCATTAAAACGACCTTTAGCGTAACATCTGCATCAATTTCTAACAAGACTTCTAAATGTTGCCTTTTAATCAACCAATCTACAATAGTTTTGATAGCTCTGGGATACTACTCAGGAGCAATTTCCCCATTAGGAAATGTTTCCCCTCTAAAGCACATTCTGATATACCAAAGAAGTTTATATGCATACATTCTCTAATTATTAGGGTTATCTTATTCCTCAATTACATGGAATATTCTTTTAAGAGGGTTCACAAAGCTCTGGTGATTAGTTCTGGTATTGATATAGATATAAGCCGTTAATAAATTATACTCCCTACAGAACGGATTAACATGTTGAGGGTCAATACAATTAGGGTCTAAATGTATTATAATCCTTTCTACTATATCAGGTCTGTTAATATTAAGCAAAAACCCAATAATCCTTCCCAATACTAGCGTCGGTATATTAGTTACCTCGCCATGCAGTATAAACGGTTCTAATCTTTCCATAAACAGCCCTAAATTTCCCTCAGGCCCAGCATCTATGAAATACTGAAACAAGTCTTCAAACAACAAATCAGTTGAGTCTATTCCAATGCAGTACTCCATGGAGTTCCCTATTTTATACTCCCAGCCTATAGTCTACATTCGTGTGTATTCTAACACTACTCTTTCCAGCGCTGGTTTTATTACATTTGTATCCGACGGAATCCCCAGCAACCGTTTAGTCCTCTGGTGGTACATATCAAGTCCCAACGAAAACGCCTCAAGCCACTCTCCCTTTTTCATCAACGTATTCAAACACTCCTCCCAGTTGAGCAATCTTCCCCTGTGGAATTACTTATTCCCTAGTATAAACACCAGTCTGCCTTGAGTCGCAATGGAATTAAGAAAACTGTACTTCTCATTGCCTGCTTCATCCTTAATATACGCCTGGAAGGCTAGATCTGTGTTAACATACTAAGTTTCTAAGATCTATCCAAAAGTGTCTTCCTTTGCAGAAACTACTCGCATTTCTCTACTATGTTCCAGCATAAACAGTAAATCAGGGCCTAGCCAATACAAGGCTCTTATATCACTGTCCATCTCCACTGACGCTAGTTCCTATATACCGTCACTGGCTGCTCATCGTACTGATATAAGCGTTATTCTTAGCCCCCATCCAATCGCCAGTATAGGGTCATTGTTTCACTGCCAGCTTATATTTGGGACAATTCCTTATTTCAACTATACAGGACGGTCAAATGCCACAAGGGTAGCCTTCTCTGGCTCTAGTGTCACTATTAAAATACGGTCCAATGTGCCAACTGCTACCAGCTTCTACCGGTCCGTCGAATGTCTTATATCAGGGTTTGGAAACAACGGTTAAAGTACTACACACACACCTGCTTCCCCTTTAAACATGTATTCGTAGTTGATGGAGGTGGATAACAGGGACTTGTTGTATTGAATATAGCAGATATTACCCACTGAGTCACTTGAGATCACATGCATACGGGACATACTCCAGAACTTAATTGATAGTACCGGGGACTAGTGGATTGAATTGACTGCTTTTATACATTTGCCTGTTCTAATATCTCAAAGAGCCACTTGACCCTTTGCAAATCCTGCAATTACATGAAGTTGGTCTTTAGAAATATCAATACAAGTCACTGACCCAAACTTTGTCTGTCCTATTGTCTTTAACTAGTTTCCATCATTGCCGAAGATCATTATTGATCCTAGAGTGTTACCTATTGCTACTACCATGTCCGAGGCTACAATAGAACTAGGAAGCCCAGAGGCATATGCGTTTTAAGGAGCAATTGATTTAGATATCTATTTAATTTCCTCGAACTATAAAATAGGTAGCTTAGTATCACTAAATTACCTCTTAAAATCCAGAGTCTTTTTCAACACTTTATCAGTTTTCTTCGCCTCTTCTATCTCTTTCTAATGAACTAAGTCTAATGGATCTAAACTGTCCTATTGGGATTGCATCACTGGCTGTGAAAAACTACTCCTCAGTAAATGTTCCAAGTTTTTCTAATTAGGATTATTTTACCTTGGCAAATCTTATGTGAATTTAGCCGAGAATCGATTCTTACCATACACGTCCTATACTACAGGCTCGTATGTAAGCTCATCATCACTTTCCCCTAAAATCTGCTCTAATAGATCAGGGTCTTAGTCATCATACTCATCATCAGAAATTTCATTCAATACAGCATCCAGATTGGACATTTTCAAGTAATTAATAACAAATTTAAATGCTATAAAGTTTATTCTGCACCTGCTTCAAAAAACCTGTATAGTAAGACGAGATAAGGATAACTAGGAAAACAAGCGATACTAATGAAGACTCAGATGATGAAAATAGGCAAAAATTAGAAGTGATTCGACTGATGCTGATGAAAACTATACCAAGTAGTGCAGCTACGAAAAATTAGTTTAATAACATCTTTGTAGTTTATAAATCACTAATGGTAGAAAGAGTCAAAGGTTATGGAATTGTAATGGGGGGAAGTATATGGTAGCTTTCCATTAATGATTTAGGAAGTTAGAGAAAATAATTTTGTATTGATTTCACTTAGAAATAACGCAAGAAAAGCTAGTTTTTGTATAAAGGGGAAATTAAAGCTATAATGAAAGTAGTTTTACTATATCATAAGAAAAATATTAGTATAAAATCCTATAAGAGTGAAGGATTTGTTTGTAACGTATGTTTATTGATAGTTATTGTTATTTTAGTAAGAATCTAGAATTTATCACACAAAATTAAGATTTTAAGTCAATTTTACTATTTTTATACACAATCTGGTTAAAACGCTCTTAATCTAAGAATATCTGATATATTGCATAGTAATAGAAAGGGAGAAGTATACTAAAATCTATATAGAGTACTACTTAATACATATAGTCTAAGAGGAAATTATTCAATATTATAATAAATAAGTATCAACTAAAATTATATTGTACTTTTACAAATGAAGCATGATTTCAAATACTAAAACCCTTAATTCCACCTACTTATCAA
>CAKKTI010000244.1:0-32365 GCA_920105805.1 Condylostoma magnum
TTATTGAAATAATGTACAAAACATATCATTTGAATAACTTTAATCTTTTATGTATCAGGCAGTATATAGATGTCGTTTTATCCAACTGTAATAATCTGTTATTATTGGATTATAAACTAAAACTGTAATGCCTTTTGTTTAAAAAAACTATATTATAGTAACGAAGTATTCCTTTAAAAGCGATATATTACATATTGATAATAAGAACTATGCATATAAATAAAGAGTACATTAAACCCATAGTTTAATGAATATTGGTGAGGAGGATAGAAGAGCACCAAATGCTTTAAATATGGTAGTTAATTAAACCCCTTTTTTAATATGGGATTTTACCCTTTATTGAATATATGTATTTATACACTTCTAACACATACATCTGTGCATATGTAATACAATCTCCCGTTACCCTTCTAATGTACTTACACTATATAGCTTTTTAAAACTAATTACTAATCTAAATTAATAACGTTAATATGCTTCTTATTTCGATAACTGAAGTATGTATTAAAATGATAAATTTATTTAAAAATACGGACAATCATTACTAACTGAACTAAAAGAGATGGATTTACAGTAACATCATCGTGCATGGCATTATTTTGTCTGTTTACATTTCTAAAAAGTAAGAGGAGATAGCTTTGGTGAGAAGATACAGGAATTAAGGAAGATTTACAATAATAAAGATTAAGGATTAATTCCCAAAAAATATCATTAAGTACACCAAAAAGTATAAAAATCTCAAAAATTCTAAAAATGATGGTTTTATAAACTAGTATTTTATTGAAGTTAAAATACCTTAAAGGTACTAATCAATGCTTAATTTACTCCATTCATGTTCTTATATTCATCTATCGCAAACATATTGCTACCTTCTTCTCTTAATCTACCAGTACATCTGTTGCCTTAATGTATAACGAAAGATAAACTAGTTTTCATATGTTAGTTGCAGATTCATAAATAAAGCTAAATGAGATATAAATCAGCACTCCAATAATAGCTTATGCTTCATTTTAACACCACATAATTAGATTACATTCTCTTGTTAATTAATGTGCCTTGTCGATAATACTAAAACTTATTATTCCTTTATTACATCCTTTTCTAAGCCTAATAATTATCAAAAAGCAGTTAAAATAGATTATCTTTAGTGTTTAAACTTAGTTCAATAATATCATTTGTAGCATTAATTAGCAATATCTTGACTCATCTGATATAATTACAACAGAACTTACTCGAATTTAAATAAAATTAAGTATTTTAGAATTTATTAATATCTATCTTTGTTAGAATGTATCTCTTTTAATCTGCTTTCCTTTTACTCATCAAGAATTCAAAACTATGAGTTTTTATTGAGAGAAATCTTAAGTATATTATAGCATTGGTATTTCAATATAAAATCTGTATTTCTGGTTGCTAGAATGAATATAAGATGTATTAAACTCATTTTAGAGATCAATACCAGAGATTTAGTAAATTAAGCCCAATGCTACATAGTGATTAGCTTATCAAATTACATTAATATTGCTCTATCAGAAATAGCTATTTAGTAACCATATTAGAAGCTCTTCCTCTAAATTTATTAAATGACTCAGCAATAATGTTTTATTAGATTGAAAGCAAGTCCAAGGTAAATTGAAGCATTGTAATTGATTAAGCTTTTAAGTAGGTTTTTATATTTGTATTCAGAAACTAACCATATATAAAACGATTTTATAATTTGTCAAAAATTCTCAGTTAATCATTTTACATTATTTTGTTAAATGCTTGCTATATATAAGTACATTCGATGATGGGATTTTAGGGTATTTACTCATGGTAGTATTTTAAATTCCTGTAATTACATGTTTGAGTTATACAATTGCTAATTTAATCTAAAGTATTAAGAGATATTCCACTGAGATGAATGATAGATAGTCAAACTATAGTTCTCTTTAATCTTCAGTTGATTTCCTAGTTTTATTTAGTTTGATCTTACACCAGTGCATTTAACTATTTTTAAGTTGAATTATACTATAATTAAGTATATTATAATGTCTGCCATTTCGTTAGACAGTATTTATTAAATAGGTATTACTGCAATTTCTTAATGATTATTCTGACAGATTTTAAACCCTAACTGATTTACTGAGTATAACTAAAATCTGACCTGTTATTATTCGTATTTAGGTTAATTATAAGGTTAACTTTAACTACTATATACTATTCAATAGTATTATTTTTAAGTATTATAAGGTAATAAACCATATAGAGGCTGATAGACTTATGTATTACTAAAGATATACTAGAATTGAATAGATATAATATTAGATTATTCTCACACTACACTTATAATAAAGAAACTGTATTATTGTGAAAATATAGTTTAAAAGAGTTAGTTTGTGCGTAAAATAAACTGAGAGTCAATGAATTATGATATCATAAATAAATTGAAATCATTCTTTTGCCATGGCTTCAATGAAATCAATATTCAAATGTGCATATGAACCTTAATTTACACTATATTACCTTATATCATAGATTGAAACTAGGAATAATGCTTTTTCGATAGCAGCATTCTTATAAATATAGAAATGCGACTGTAACTCAGGAATAAGTATCTAGTGAAATATTATATAGATTGGAATAATATAATAAAGAAAACGCAATATTATCTAGAATCTTTAGTAAATACAATAAATATACTGAGATGATTTACTATCTAAATGAAATATATTCCTAATATATCAACTAGTACTTTTTATTCTCTTAGATTTTAATCTGTTTTCTATATTAAGCAGAAATCTTAGGAGCTAACTATACATAGATATGCTTTGGGTTTATTTCAATTAATTTAAATCAACTAGCTGTAATTTGATTAGATAGAATTTAAGTATTTAAAAATAGTAAAGAATCATTACAGTTTATATTTTAAAAAATATTAAAAGCATATCTTTTAACAGCTGGTATATTTCATTAAGGCATAGTTAAAATTAATATAAAATGGTTCTGTGGGTATTATCTCTCCTCTTAGCACTCTCCCTTGGTATTGATATAACAACTAAAAGCAGAGTGATACAATACCTATAGATGTACGATCTGGAAGCAACCCATACTTTTCCTCTAGACAAACAACTCTACGACTAAATCACCTCCAAATACTCTTTATCCTTCTGATTCAGCATGGTAGGAGTAATGGATGCTGGTGTTGAGCATAAGATTATGGAAATAGTAGACAATGATGGCCTTTCTATCAACATTATGCTCAATCTACCAAATCTTGTTAGAATAAAAGTCAATTATAGCTTAATTTTTGAATTTGGAATGGGATCGAATTTCCAAAGCAATTGGAACTTTATCTGTTTGAAGTACTCTGAATAATCTTTGGAGATTGAGTTTAGCTCCATAGATAATCAAGAATAAGCTAAAATTTCAGAGTAAATTGGAATAGATATTGAAAAGCCTAAAGAGTTGAGTATTGGAATTGAGCCAGGAGTATCTACTAACTTTGGCATTGCTTATAACCATATTTAGATATTTGATACAGTTTTAACTTAGTAAGAAGTTGTATCTGAGAAGTAAAAGGCTTGTGATGGATGCTAACTATGCAGAACTCCTTACACATGCTATGAACTCATTACTTTATACCCAGATTGGAAAGTATTTACCAGCAATTATGTCTCGTATGATTTAAAATACACAAGTAAAAACTAGATTTTTCAAAATAAAAACTTTAATTAGTATTATTTATTCTCTTATTGATTTTAGTAAGACATTTAAACTAACCCGATATATTAGGCTTTGCTTTAAGTTTCTAATGAAGGATGTTATGTTAAGGATAGATTTACTCATAATTTCTGCCGAATTCCCTGGCTTGGAATTTAAAGTAAAAATATATTATACAATGTATATGGAAAAATAGATCTTTCTGGCAGTTAATATAACTAAAGATCCCTTAGTCTTCCTTTTTAGTAATAAGAGATTGTAAATGTTTGAAGTTTTATAGCAATCATATATAAGGAGAATCCAGATTTCTGCATTATGCTATTTTCTGTAATCAACAATACTGTTATAATTGAACTGAGTTCCCTAAAAATGAATTTTATCTTTTTGATATTTAAAACCCATCAGCTTTTATTGAAATTGGAGGAAGCAATGCAGAAAACGAGAATAAGTTTTAAGGAAAGATATACAATGTATAATTAAGACTTCCTGCCGATGCCTTGGCAGAACAGTATCTGAAGGAACTTTACGCTGAATAAAGGCAGCACTTGTGTAGTATAGGATGTGAAATATGCTACGAACCGTTAGTCTGCACGTAATGTGAACAAGGATATTTCTTATAAAACGGTGAATGCATACAGTGCTCTACCTGATGTCAGGATTGCTCAAACAGTACATAATGTAATCAATGCAAATAAGAAGCATATTTGGACCCTAATAATCAATGCACTAAATGCAATTAAAGCTGCAGGAACTTAAAAGATTTATCACTTCTTTGCTTAGATATTAATAATATCTGTATTACTTTTCCCTGCATTAGTGGATAATTTTATTTATAAGGTAATTGTTATCCATGTCCTCTTAATTGTAAAGATTGCAATTACTAAGAATGTTTAGTATGTAAAGATGAATTTGAATTGATAAATGGAGCTTGTAAATGTCCATTAGGATTGTTATTACTTGGTATGTGAGGAATGTACATAAGACTGTTCATTTTGCATAGATGAGGATGGAATTTGCAAATAGTTTGTATTATAATTAGCTTTAATACTTGATAATGGCAATTTGAGCATTCAAAGTAAACCTTCTCTGTATAGATAGCTATAAGAAAGAGATTTTATTATAAGAGTAAAAGAAGAAGTAATTGAGTTCCAGCTATAAATAATATAAGAAAATAAAGAGTATGATTGCACAATTCAAAAGAAAAAACAAATAAAATTATAATTTAAATCAGAAGATATAATTAACCTTTTAAAATAATCGGAATTTGAAGTTGAAGATGATAATTTTAAAACATAATGAGAAGAGGAAGACACTATTGCTAAATAAACTAAAAATATTACAATTGGAGTAGTAGTTGCCCTAATTGTACTTAGTATGATAAATACAGATCCTATTCAATTAGTCATTTTATCTGATTACCTTCAATAGACATCCAATATTCCTTTAGTTGTGGGTAATTTACCAGAGTAATAAAAATAGTTTTACAAAGGAATATTTTTGGCCTCTTGCCCAATATTATGGATTTACTTTTAGATGAGTAATCTATAAGCACCCCTATCTCTAAAAGGCATATTGCTCTTATTTGCAATAATTATAAGCCTTTTATTAATCCTAAATTACCTTAAGCATTGCTCGCATTATTCTATAAAGAGGAGATTTAATATTGAAAAAGATTATACCTAAGATTCCCTTTTTTATAATAGTCACTTACTTTGATATATCAGCTTAGTTTGCTATATAACTGTACATTATTGAAGACTTCACTAGAAATGGAACAATTATTGCAAGTTTTACTATAGCAATTATTGTAATGATGTTCTATTTAATAAATATAGTAGTATTATCAAAGGCAATATTTCAAACAGATTACAAGGGAATATATTTCCAATAACTTTTTGACTAGATTAAATATAGAAGGGCTACTTGATAGTGTAGTTTGTACATAAAACTATCCAAGTCCTATTAATTATAAATAATGATAGATAATATCTTATCAAAGAATTTTTGCTATCTATGGCTTCGATATTTGTGAGTTTTAAATAGACTATCGTATTCATATGCCGAAATTAACCATATGTAAAACGATTTTCTAATTTTTCAAAGATTTTCAGCTAATCATTTTATGTAATTTCATTAAATGTTTGCTATATATTAAGTATATCAAATTACAACACTTTAGAATACTTATTAATAGTAATATTTGTAGTTCCTGTACTTGTAAGTTTAATTTTCACAATTGTGTAAGCAGTCTACAATATAAAGAGATGTTTTCACCGAGATTAGTTAAGGTAATTTTAGTATTCCTTGAAATAATTCTTTAAATTACTTATTTAATCTTATAGCTAAAAGGCAATAAACTTAACTGTTTCAACTATATAATAAAATTAAACATCTAATATCTCTTTAATAACTCATCTTATATTACACATAACAGCTTATTTACCTTATCATACAAAATGGCGGAAGAAATCTAGGTGATAATACAGAATGTATAAAACTTTTACGCTTAAAATCTCCCTCCAAACTTTAAGGAAATTGAACTCTATTTAAAGGAGTTTAAAAAATCAGAGAAGGCTTGGATCATTTCCCCCTAAATCTTACAACATCCAGATCAAATCTAAGAAGTATATCTATTCTCAGCCTAAACCCTTAAATCTAAGTTTAAATTTGATTTTGAGGAAATAAGAAACTAGGACTACATGCAAATAATCCAATAAATAATACAAATAATCTAAAATTTTATTGGAAATGACAAAATAATCATGCAGCTCTCAGAATGCCTGGGAATTGTCTCCGTATTAGTCCCTGAGCAATTCTATGACTTAATTTTTCCAGTGCTTCAATAATAATTTTCTCAATCGTACAAAGTAATGCTTGAAATTCTAAAATGCATAGCACTAGAAATACTAGATGATGTTTTAGTAGTAGACATGGACAACATTAATCTGGCTAAAACTAAAGCTCTCGCATTGCAATAATCTGTTTTTCAGTATTTTGATTAAAGTATTATGCAAGGCAACGTGTAATTTGTACTGGAAAGTTTTGTAGCCTGGCTGCAAATTGGAGCTGATCCCTTAGTAATAGTTAACATAGGGGAAGGAAGGCTGATACAAATGTGCATTGAATCGTTATAACATGCCTAGTTTTTAGAGAAAGGCTGCTCTAGTCTTTGTGAGCTTTTCATACTGACTAAAGATAAAAATAAGTACGGACAAATTGCTGATAAACTGTTCTAAAGCTTAGGGGGATTAATTCCTATGATACAGGAAAAGGCCTAAAACTAGGATTTTATGGACTTAGAAAATCTGTGTAAAGTTTTCGTTACTTTTGGGGAGAACCATATAGATGCTTTAATATAGCAAAGTGATAATAGCTCTGTTTAGCAGTACTTCACGCTAATGTGTCAACTGTTATAAGTGGATGATAAGAACATTGTAGGCTTAATTTCCTAATTCTGAAACAAATTTTGCAGAGTTTTCAAGTAAATCTTCAGAGATGATACATTATCTGGGTAACGGTTGAAATTCCAGCAGTTTATTACATCGTTTATACAAATCTGTTTAACTTAATGTAAACTGACCTATGAATAATTAACTAGTATTCAAACCAATTCCGATGACATAGAGGAGGAGAAGAATAGTATAAGGCATGAACTACAGGGAATTATTCAGGATATTACTATGGTAATACAGTACCAAGATATCTACAGTCTACTGCATACTAACCTAGTAAACGAAGTAAGTAATCAGTCTGATGCTTAGGAGTCATCAACTAGAATCAATGCATTACTAGCGTGCCTTATCCCACTAGCTGAGTTGCACTCGGATGGATAAGAAGTCATGATAAACTAAACAGCTTAATTGATTCTGAGTTAAGATTGAAATTTGCTGTAGTTAATAAGAGATAAATGCAATTTTATTGACAAAGCTGCTAGAAATATAGATAAGCAAGTTGCTGTTCAGTCTTTCACATTTCTTTCTTAATGCATAAAGAATAAAATTAATGCACCAGTGGCATCTAAAGCGTTCTCAAATGTATGTAGTTTCAATAAGTAAAATTTATAAGATTATACAAATCAACTGCTTGCATTCCTACATGAAACCGACTAAAGTGACTTATTAGTGCATGAGAATGTCTTATAAGGTGTTGCCTTTGTTATTTTAGCAACTAATGAAGATATTCCTCAGAAACTAGAACTTTTACTGAAAAACTACGCATAGTAACTATAATAAGTAATGATACAGACCTAATAACAAGGAATCAATACTGATACCGAAAACTAATTGTGTAATATAACAGATTTTATAGCTGTAATTATAAAAACAGTACTAGATAACAACATACTCCCAGAATGAGTATTGCAAGTGTTCTAGTAACTATGGCCGTTAATAAAGGATTTATTCCAATTATTTGCCTTAAACGCAGATGGAATTGAGAAATTATGCAGAATAATGAAGCACATAATGAGAAAATTAGACCAACTTTTCAGTCAATTTGTTTAACAATTTGCAGAAATCTATATATATGGCTTCCAATAAACAGGTTTTAGTTCTTATTTGTATATGGCAGAAAATCAAGTTAGAACATTTGGACATGACCCTCAATTTGCCCAACTTCATTATTAAATTTTCAACATGATGGTAGACAAATCCCTAACATTACTTGATTCATACGAGAAAATGCTAAACAATCCAGAGTTAGGAGAAGATTTCTTTGGAATGCTTATAAGATTCATAAGCTACTTTCCTTAAGCCTTTATAGAGTCGCAATAGATATATTAAATAATGAATTGCTGCTTAATTGGAATGTAGTCTGATAATAAAAGTTTGCTGTAATGTGATTTTACATTTCTAGAGCATTTAAGTGCTAAATCAAACTTAGAGCCTAATTTGCATACTAACAACATGTAGAAGATCTGTATTGATTACTTTGGATAGATTATTTAAGCCTTAATTAATCGCCTTATGGATTCAGTTGACGAGGAAATTAGGCATTTTATTCATAATCTTGTAATTGTAATATGCAAGAACTTCAATGCAGCGGATTGGCTTAAAAGTGCATTAATGAATGTTCCTTATTACATTCTTACCCAGTCAGAAAAGGAGAAGTTTGTATTATCATGTGATGACTCATACGAGCTTTACTAGATGATGCGGAAACTGCATAATAGAGCATTAACAACTATGAAGCACAGGGGTAGTTAGTACTAATAGATTTTAAAAAGTAAACTATTACTAAGGGCCGTAAGTCAAGTCGTCTAAGTCGTAGTTATCATCTATATTATGTTGATGAGTATAAAGTTGCTCAAAATGCCCAGGTGTTCTTATAATATGAACTTAAGGATAATTATCGGGATTTGCATCTGGGAAATTGATAATTTGGTAAGGAGTATCTCTATTAAAGAAGTTAACTATGCAGAGTTGTAAATTAAGTTATTATGGAGTTATTTTTAGTTCAACATCTTAAGATTCTTCTCCTAGTGTTTTAATTCGTTCTAGGGTTTATTCTATAGTTTATTCAAAGAAAAATATGCTGAGTTCTTCGTTTTTTTAGTTTTAAAACATGTAATTATAGTTGATTCCTCTCAAGCAGGTAATCATAGCAATGTCAAATTATGGATTTTATAGTAATTATTGAACGTAGATCATAATACCACTGTAATTTTGTTACTTCCATTGGTAGATTTTCTATAGTTCTTAAATAACAAATGTTTAGCTTTACTAGAAATTCGGCATTTACAGGAATATTCCTTGTTATCTCTACAAAAGCTGAAAGAAATGTTGAATTAATTAATCAGGAGAAGTTTTCCTAAAATAAAGTTCAACAATATTAGCATAAAAGGCTCTATAGAAGCAATTTCCATCCCCTCTTATTCTTCTGAATGCACAATACTCTTAACTTAGCCTATCGACTTAATCAAGCCAGTTTTAATTGTATTGGCCTTATCGCTTCTATTCTTCAATCTTTACTCTATGGTGCCCCATTACTAATATCTAATCATCAAATGTTATGCCTACCGTAGGAAATGGATTTGCTCGACCCCCTTGTGATATCATCTAAATACTGCTCTAGTAAACCGAATTTTATTATTCTTATTCATTGGAGATTTGTTATAATGGTTCAAGTTCCTATTTCTATTTCATATCAAGAATATAGATTAATTAATTTTGATAGTAAATCAGGAAGAAAATTGATCCGTACAGGGTTTAAATACTATAGTTTTTAAGCCAGGATATGCAGTCTACTGATTGAAATGTATAGCAAAGTTTAGAGCCAGTATTTAAAGCTTAAAACTCGATAGTATCCTCCCTCTTATTAGTCACGTAACCATAGACCTTTTTCATATTTATTATAAACTGTCTTTTATTAAATAACAAAAACATTAACAGTTATTATCTAATCCATTCTCAGGAACCTCTAAATCCTTTAAGAGTCTTTTCCTCATTCGAATCCTTTCTCTTACTCTTCTAACCCAATTGAATAAAATACACCTTGCTGCTATTACATTAACAATATTTTGGCCAGGACTACAAGCCTTATACACCTTCTAGAAGTCCTCATTAGGCTTTAGTTCAAACTCAGGGTAAAGCAAGGGAAACTTCTTTTGAATATCCTTTAAAATCTGTGTACTGGGAGCTTCCGACATGTCAACTCCTGATGCTAAATGAGCCAATCTCCAGAGAAGCAAGGCAAAATGAAGCTTTTTCTTGAATAAACGAATTTTTAAAGCTTTTATAAATGTAATCTGCTCACTCTTTTTCAGAAAAGTTCCCCTAAACCCCAAAGGCGGCTTAAGTGAGCTTAAAATAGCGGGCAAGAGCTTGGCATCTATGCTCATTTAACCCTCCGGTGCAAATTTAGACCAGGTAATAACATAATTATCAATATCAGTCTTGTTAACACCTAGTTCCTCATCTTCAGCACTTTCAAACTTTTCGAGTATAACAGCTATGAAGATGTTTATAAATACAAAGGTGGCCAAGGCTGTGTAGGAAAGCCAGAAAACCAGGGCGTATATGGGGTTTCCACATTTCTCACTTGATCCGCTGCACTCATAGCCAAAACAGTCCAACATCAATCCATTCCAACTTTCGCCAGTTGAAGCCCTGAATAAAGTCAATACACTGTTATAGAAGCTTTCAAAATTAGCATGTTGATTAATGAACTCCCCATGATTAATTTTACCGAACAAGGACATTCCAGCCACTCCGTATACAAAGTATAAAAGGAATAGCAAGGCTCCTACGTTGAGGAAGGGAGGAATTGACTATTTCAGTGTTTTTAGTAATATTTACACTCCTTCCATTACCCTGACTACCCTAAACACCCTTAGCATTCTAAGAGCTCTTAGAATAGTAGCGTTGAAGAAGAGAATCGACAGGTCTATAAGAGTTACATAGCTTAGAATCAGCACTATAAAGTCAAATCTGTTCCAGCCGTTGGAAAAGTAAAGCTAGGGGCTGAGTCCTAGAATTTTCAGTATAAACTCCAATGTATAAATTCCTATAAAAACATAATTGCTGATGTTTAAGAAATCTTCCAAGTTGCTTGACATGTTATCGTTGTACAAAGACATGACAAAGATGTTTAACCCGATTATAATCATAATGATGTTATCTACCTTATTTGATGTAATTGCATGATAGAGCCAATTCAAGTGCTTTTACTATGGAACCCTGTATCGACGCATTGGCCTAGCCTGTATTAGTAATTTCTGGCATTATACTCAATTCTTCTATTCCTTAGTTAAAAAGTAAGTGCCATCAAGCTCACTTTTTATCTCATTAAACTTTTTAGTAACTCCTCCTACATATAAGTTCATTATAAAGAAAGTTATGACAAAAATAAAGGAAACGTAGAATAAGGAGGCATAGGGATTATAGTCGATCTCCGGTGCATGGCCAATTCCAACTGCGTCTACTGACTTGTACATATAATCTGGCCACATTTCCAAAGTAGATACTTCTATCAAAATCAGCATTGAATTAAAAATATTATCAAAATTACTCTGGCTGTTTTTCCATTCTCTCGGCTCTATTTTCCCATCCTGGAAAAATGAGCCTATGCATTCTTCCTAGAGCTTGATTTATGGATCTGTGCAGAAATAAAATGCACCTTTAAAGAAAATTACCCCTAGTATTCCAAATAGTAGGTAGAATAATAGAGAAATAAGCAGAACTTATAGTACAATAGGCATTGCTTTGATAAAGGAAAGAACTACTCGCTTCATGTTTTCATTACGGGAAATCATTCTTAGGGGTCTTAATGCACGTAAAGCCCGTAATCCTCTCAAAAAGGACAAACTGGTTGAGTTTCCCAGGGATAATGTAAGAAAAATGTCTATAGTAGATATGCAGATGATTAAGAAATCTAATACATTTCAGCCGTTCTATAAGTAAGCATTATCTCCCTTGTAAAATCCTAAAACTATTGATTTTACTATAAACTCTCCTAGAAATATCACATATATTATTAATGCTGATACATTTAACACTCTTTTATGATGATCTGATCTCATAGGCTCATCTAAGGCTAAGAGTAGAGAGGACACTCCTACTAGTGCATATATAAAATTATCAAAATAAGGATGACTCATTATTTATTACATTATCTGTCTTATTTTATTGGTTTTACTAAAAAGTTTGTATGATTTTCCATACAATGGTATTAAATTTGTCTTTTTAGCATTCAAAGCCAGTAGTATCGTATTTCTTCTATTCCTCTCTTTGGCCTTATTAAAAAAGCTTTAATCTTCTGTCTTCTTTTGACTAGGTTTAGTTTCAATCTAAGCATTATCTTCAGTCTATAAAAAGTCATCATCATCCTCCTCCTCATCTTCTTCAAAATTCTGTAGTAGAATTGCCAGAAACAAGTTGAACAGTACATAATTTCCAATAACCAACAAGGACAGAAAGTATAGAGTTGATAGCCAATTAGTATTAGCAACTCCACTAAACATGACCTCGTTCCAATTCTCTCCAGTTATTATCTGAAAAATTGTAATAAGCGACCAAAACAAAGTGTCAAAATTTGCGCGGGAATGATTCCCATCCTCATCTTTCATTTTTCCCCCAAAAAGACGCATGCCTATGAGTGCATAGATAAACATGCATAGAAAGCAAAGTAATCCGAGATAGCCAATAGTCGACATGCTTTGTCCCATTTTTTTCAGCAAAATTCTTAAAGATTTCCATCGTCTTGCAAGTTTAAAAATTCTTAGTAGTCGGAAAGCTCTTAGGACTATAATGCTTGAGAAATTAGAGGCCCCTATATTAAAAATTGACATTGCTATTTCTAGTAGGCCTAGTATTACCATAAAGCCATCGAATACGTTGAAACGGTCATGGACATAGCCATTTCAGCCAAGGCCTATTAGTTTCATGATCATTTCTATAGTGAAGATAATTGTTACTATTAGATTTGTAGAATCAAGAAAATTTTCGTGCTCTTGGGTCATTGGGTGATGCTCAGATGCCATTATTACTGTATTGATAACTATTATGATAGCAATTAGCATGTTAAAGCTTCTTTTTTGTACTATTCTATACAAATATCTTCTTAGTCTATAAAAGGATTATGTGCATAAACCAGCATGATGTCCTGGCCTTATAGGAGTAAAGTCTATTTTTTCTTTATGTATACCAATAAAATCCCCATGATCCTCAATCTCATCATCAAAGGCCTACGAGAAATTAGTATACAAAACAGCAATAACCAGATTGATAAGTATAAAACTACCAGCAATCACAAGTAATACAAAATACAAATCATTTAAATATATGAAATTAGTAACATCTCTTCCTATATACATCGTATCAACCCATCCTTCTAGCGTTATACATACAAATATAGTAAGCCAACTTTATAAGATATTGTCAAATGCAATTATTCCCATGTTAGGATTCTGAGATGATTTTCAGCAATACTAGCCGTCATCACAACCGGAACTACCACAATCAAGTTCAAATTCATCACAGTTATCATCTATATAACAAAACGAATCTAAAACTGTTCCATCTGGAAGATGACACCTATTTTTAAACAACCCAGCATACATCTAAGTACCAGTTAATCCAAATATGATTAAAAAGAACAGAAAAAGCAGTAATATGTCCATTAACAAAGGCAAAGAGTTGAGAATTGCAGTTACTAATAGTTTTAATTCAGGGATACTGTTAATTGTCCTTAGTGGCCTTAGAACTCTGACCATTCTTATTACTGATATACTAGCACCTGCAAATAAAATTTCTGTTCACCCTAAGATAACCACTGTTATATCTAAAATGTTTCAGCAGTCTTTCATATACGAGTATCTCTAGCCGCAGAATCCGCAAGCAATGATCTTTAAAATCATTTCAATAGTGAAAATAAGTAGAAAAACAACTTCAGACACAAAAATCCACTCTCCCTCCTCTTCATTTTCCAGTATAATAGTAACACAATTAGCCAGAATAGCTAAGAGTATGAATCTATCAAATCACGGATTAAACACTATTTATATTATAAGCTATCTAAACTTATTGGTCGTATTGAGGCAGAGCAATGATGACTAAGCAAATGACTACAACTAAAATTCTGATTTGTCTCTAATTAAATTATCAACAATACCAATCTATTTGCTGTGCAACTCCATCTACTGGTTGTTTAATATCTACAGATCACAATTAATCCTGAGTACCGGATCCTCGAATATTTATTATGCTTTCATTTAACTATTTAAACTAAATAAACTTTTTCCTGTACTCTTTTAGAAGTTGAGTCCACTTTGGTATACTATATACTCCTTCAGCAGCTTCAACCGCTCTAACGTAATTTTGGTATACTTGCCCGTCAGCTTGTCCCAAAGGTGAGTCTAGAACTCTATCAGAAGCAACGGCATCAATTATTTTAACACTGCTCTCCCCGATATCATTAACCAGGTCTATGATATGTTCTCGTATTATCTAGGCATGCGCTTTAGTGAAATATGAAGAAAGCAGTAGTCCTAGTTTGCTCTCAATGCACTCACATGCCACAAGCCTGTACATTTTTGTGAGGATGATCTAATTTACAGGGTCTCTGGCCTCCTGGATACTTTGTCGGAAATCCCTGGCAATTAGCACCTCTCCGAAAGTTACACCCAGGTCTTTAAGGCCGTATACCATTGTAGAGTTCCAAGCCTCTGCTACTGAGTCATAACTCATAGCATTTTACTGCAGTTTTTATACAGAATCGTGTAATTGAAGGTTAAAGCAGTATTAGAGAATCTTTATCAGCTCCTTGTCTGTTAACTGGTCTAAAGACTCCCACCTGGCCCTCTCTTATAGCACCTTTTAGCTATCAATTTCCAGAAAATCTAAACTTCTTGCCTTAATGCTTTGTCCTTTGAATACCTTTTACAGTTACTTCGTAATCCATCTACTGGCTTACTGTATAAGAACATTGTTATCCCCCTCCCACGTACTATGAACATCAAATCCATCCTTAATCCTTCCCAGCATACTCAGTGCAGAATACCCATGCCCTCCGCAGCATTCTCTGCAATTTTAGATAGCTTTAGTTCCCCACCATGATGAAATCGCTTTAAACGCTGAAAGAATTGCATGGAACTCCGTTCCTTCATCACACTCAGGGTCTTCGTCTATCAGTGTCCTTATATCGCTAAAATGTCTTGTAACAGTCCACCCAGCTTGACTCAAAGCAAAGGCCTTGGCTAGGTGAGGTATAAGCCTAAACCTGTGTAAAGGGTAATCTAGTATAGGCCTTTCCACAGTGCTTCCCCCGGCTTAAAACTACTTCCTAACTGCCCCGTACCTTATGGCAATAGTCAGTGCATTAACCATGTTACTAGAAGCTGACCCCACCACACATATCCTCCCCTTAGCCAGTCCTCCCAGCATAGTGGCAAATCTTTTTTCATCATTTTTAATCTAGGACTTAAATTTCCCATCTGGACTAATAAAAGACCTCTTGTCCAGTAGAGCATCATAAGGAACTACGAAATTGTCGAAAACTGCCATTCCGTTATCAATTTCATGGTTTCCTACTTTAGTGCCCATGTCCCATATCTTTATACCAGGTAGTAGATCATGAGTCTCCCTGTTTCGTATATCAACTGAGAAGCAATGCACACCATGACTGACTCCTTGTATAATCAGCTAAGCAAATACAACTCCCCTGTTAGCCGTGTTCCCCAGTGCACCAATCCAGCATTTTGCTGATGTAGGGGTAGGACTGTTTATTATAAACTAACGCTCAGCATGGTCATATATCGCCTGGGTTTCCACACTTGCTACATTGCTCCCATGTCCTATCTCTGTCATCATAAAGCAACCGTAGTCATTTAGATTCATGGCCCGCATTATTTCAGGCTAGTGCTTTTATGTGCCTAAATTCCTCAGGGAGTCCGTGTACAAAAACCAGTGCACTATAAAACGCACAGCTGTGCCTATTCCTAGATTAAAATCAAGGCTTTTTAGCATCGCAAAGTTCTTGGTAAAGTCGTTCATGTCTTGGTAAGTGTTGTAGTTTATGTTCTAGAAGAATTCGTAGAGGCCCAGGACTGTATTGCCGCGGACTTACTCTGGACTACTTTCGAGTTCTTAGGAGTAATTTGGACGTAGTTTTGTTAATACTTCACTGAATGCTTTGAAGTGCTAGTAACCTTCTTTATGGTAGAATTGTCTTAGATCTTCGGAGTTTATTGGTTATCCACGTGTTCGGTACTCGTCTAAGGCTGTTAAACGCCCTTGGAATTGAAATGATGATAAAAGATGGTCTTAGAGGGTATTTAGACGTTGATTACGTAACATATTTATGTGGATAAAATGGAGGGTTATTTATATCTTGTAGTACATAATTTCATTAAAAATCACAATTTAACCTATCTAGATGACCTATAACCCTCAATGGATCCTCTTACTCCTTTAGTGTTCGCTCCTTCTAGATTAACTCTTAACAAATTAGCGAAATGAAAGGTAGCACCCTCTAAATTAGCTACTCTCAGATTAGCATCGGTGAAATTAGACCCTTGCATATCACATCCCCTAAGATCAGCTCCTCCCAGCTTTGCCTAAGTGAAATTAACATCTCTGCAAAGAGCCTTCCTCATGTCATTTCCTGAAAAATTAGCGTTTTAGCAGTTAGATCCATCGAGCACGGCTTCCCTTAGTTATGAGTTAGTAATACTGGAATTCTTAAACGTAGATTTCGACAAATTAGCAAGTGTCAGATTCACCTCGTTGATTATGCAATTAGAAAATTCACAGCCCTGCAGATTAGCTCGGGTTAGGTCCATATACGAAATTTTTATTCCGTCAAAATTACAAAGAGGAGCTTGTATTGGACTTCTTATATTAGCAAGTCGCAGAAAGTCCTTATAGCACATGGTTTGCTTCTCGGCTTAGATTTTCTTTGTCTCAACTTTCTCAGCCAATTCCTCTAATTAGAAGTACAAGCATTCTCTATGGAGTTCTGTTAATAAAGATAAGTTCTCCCTAGGAACTATTAGTTCATCGGTTCTCAAGTAATTTAGAATATATCTAAAGCATGTTCCATCTCTATCTATAAAATATCTCCCATCCTCATCCTATGATATACTGTGTCTTCCACTAAACATCGCATACAACATACTATCCGGAAACTTAGTCAAAGTAGTCAATGTAGTCTAATACAACTTTCCTCCAACTGATAAGCTTATGATTTCAGGAAACTCCATATAATTATTATATAACTTAAAATGACTTAAACTGCATTTCCTGTGTGCGAAATTAATCATTAAAAATAGATTAGTTATCTTAAAATGGAGAGAAATGAGGAGGAGAAGTTTGATGTGATAATCAGGGAGGGCTGGGTGGAGAAGTAAAGTAGATTTTTGCATCAGTGAAGGAGACGTTGGATGGTTCTTACTCCCAGGGCTCTGTATTCCTTTAAAAATCCACGATAGTACCAAGGGGCCACTGAGAAGATTAGACTTGCTGAGTGTTCTACTGTAAAATCCGCAGAAGACGATGTTCATAGGTAAAATGCGTTTAGAGTTGACACCAGAAGTAGAGTCTTTTACTTTGTTGCTACAGAATCTACTGAAAAGGAGCAGTGGATTGGCAGTATTGGAAAAACTATGGTAAGGCCCACTGTTATGAGATCTAGGAGTGAGGAAGATATGCTTGATAATTATGGCAATGGAAGTTAGATTAATTTTGTGTTAAAAAATTGACTTAGGTTTAGTACAAATAAAACTGCATTCATAATAGTGAATTATCTAAACTACTGATAAGGCCTTTTCAATTAGCTGTAGTGCTAGCTCCTCCGTTGGATAATAGTCGAAATAAGGAGCTGCTGTTGCAAGTTAATCCTCTTAGTCACTTTAGTTTTAAATAAACGCTTTTACTCCCATTTGGACTATATCTTTAGTAGTTTTTAAGTGTTATTGAAACAACACTCTATATCTCTTTCTACATTACAATAAGTAATCATTTATTACTTTATCTCTAGCAAAAGAGGTTATTCTAAAGTATTTATCAGATCCACTTTTAACCCTTCCTTTCTCCCCAACAGTTAAATGATTAATAACATTATTCCACACTGCTAAGATATTATCATACCTCTATTACCGTATACATTCATACTACCTTCATAACTTCTATATTTCAACGATTTTCTTGTAAAAGTCCATAAATTTATGTCCAACAGAGTGATTTTTAGCAGTGTCCCTGAATGATTAAATCAGTTCACTTTTAACAGGATTAATTACCTATTAAAAGTTATGAAACCCGAATAGATTTAATAAATTGTTTCCCCTTAATAAAACAAGTTCATTGCCTCTCATTCCATTGTTAATCCTGAAGAACTTGAATTAAATTTTACGAGCTTGACAAGTTCTCAGGGAACTGATCATTTTGATGACTTTTGATTTAACCAGTTTTGCTTCTATTTTTCTAGCAATGTAAGCTACTCCTATCATCCCTGTTCAATTCTATTGTAATTGTTTTTTCTTTAATTCATTTTCTTATCTTATTCTTTCCAGTCTTAGCTCCTACTATCTTATTGCTCTTTTGTTTAATGTATTTATAGTTCTCATCTTCTTTTCCTATATTTACTTTTTCTTCTTCTCCAGTGCTTAAAGTCGCCTGTTTATCTAAAGCTCTTGATTTTCTTCTATTTTTTATTACTTCTCAGGTGATGAAGGCTTTACAATTAACTTATTCCTTTCTATATAATTGTTCTTATTCTTTACGTCCTATGCAAACTTTTTCCTTTCTTTTATGACTTTTTTCACTCTTGTTTGGATTTGATTTCTAAGGTCTTAATTATCTTACAGGTTTGCTTCATCTATAGATGGCTTTTATTGCATGTTTTATTAATTATCCTATCCGAATTGAATTACTATCTCAAAAGTGGTGTCAAATATAGCTTTGAATGCTAAATAAATTTAATCAAATTTAAAGCAATAGCCAGTTTCTTTTATTATTATCACATCTCTCATATAAACCTCATCATTTTACTCGTCACTAGGATATTACACTTATTTCGATGTATAAATCTGTAATTTTCCCCAGTTTCGTTTAATGCTGATTTTAAGTGGGATTAATTTCCCCTTTAGGTCTATTTTAAAGTATTATATTTCTGACTCAGATAGAAAAGTAGAAAATGAACTCTCATCAGTCAATATTACTTACTTATTACTATGAACTTTATTATAGCCGATTTTCTTCAGTCGTTCAATTAAAGACAAAAATTGATTTTTAGAAGGTGCAGATGATAGGGAAGTAGGGGAGCTTAATTGGCTTATATTGTCTATAATCTCCTGTCTTTGAATCAATTAAGCACGCTCTAGTGATCTCTTGTTCTCTTATTAGGAGAATAAACTTATACTGTCAAATTAATTATCGTAATTATGTTGAGAACTAATTGGCACTTATAATTACAAATCTTGGAAATTGAAAGAATTTAATGATTAAATCTTAGGTAAAGTTGTTCTTTTTCTTTAGATTTAGTGTAAATTGTGCTGATTAAAACTTGGCTGCATATTCTTGTATAAGGGAGGGTTCACTTATCTAGCAGATTTATCAGGAAATATTAATGCAGGAAGGGATGTTTATCTTCTGCTTGCTTACTCCCTTTTTCATTGTCGTTTTAAGTTATAGTATTTGTTCATTTTTTTAATGTATTTGTAATGGTTTAATATATAAGGTAATAAATATTAGTATTAATATCCTTAAAAAGTTTGTTTATACATAAACTTTGCATATTTAACACCAGATATAATACAAACATGTTTTACCCTTATATATTAAATACAGCAAATTAATACAGTGTATTAAAGTCAAATGTAATTAAAAAGCTAAATAGATTAAGAGTTATAAACGTGATGATATATAGGCTCTATCATTGGATCTATCGGTAAATTTTCATTAAAATCTGTAAAAGTTTCCTAACAATTTTTGGAAATAAGCCCAAAATAAGGATCATCCTTTGTTTCATCAATTAAGGGCTAGAATGCTTACATTTCTCTATAAATTTAATCTATATTAAGCCCCTAGACTTAATTATCCAGCAAATTATAAGCAATACTTGAAAAATCTTCCATGAGTTGATCTTCCCTATACTATAACTCCTGATTTTTTTCCTATACATCTGGCCTTCTATTCGTTTCTAATAAATAAAAGTTTTATAAGCTATCATCAATAATAAAATCAAACCCGTAGAACTCTATCAATCCCATACGTTTTATTAGAAAGTTCTACTAGGAAGCTCTTAATGTATGGATTAAAATCTTTTTGATTTTCGGATAAGCAATTTTATCAATCCAATAATCAACATCTCCAATCTAATCCTTGAAATACTCACCAATTTCCCTTAAATTGAATCTATGTTGCATTAGGAAATTATAGTCAACTTCCTTGCTTGAAGCTACATTGGCTGTAATATGAGTAGTTACATCCTGTGAGTTCACATCAAACACTTTATCAGAAACTCTAGTATGACTGCTGTCCGGAGCCCACATTGCAATTAATGGGTCAACACTTACAATGATTCCAAATAACCTGAAATCAAACTTATGTCCTTTTATCAACGCAGGATTTGGGATATATTTCTATGCAATCATTTAATAATGAGCCTAGTCAATATTCTTACAACTTGCTTGGCTATTGTATAAATCAACAAATGCCTTAGAGTTTGTGTAATTCATGAGTTAAACTCCGTATCCTTTATGCCTGTTTGCGCTTTTAAGAATCCATTGTATGGGAAATGAATCCTAATCATGTTGTTATAGTGATTCTTTCAAAATACCTAGAAACTCTTCACAGTGATCTTCTTCTTATAAAATAAAGCTCTAAGGAGTAACCCATATATCAAAACACTCTTCTTTCCCAATGCTTTGATACCGCTATATGTAGTCTTTTAAATAATATTAAAAGAAATCTTTCCTGCAGAATGCACTTGCTCCGGGTACATGATTGAGGATCTGTCCAGGGCAAGCATAATCTATGCCGAGTCTTGCAGTTTAAATGTTCTAGTTTTAATCGTCCTTGTACCAATACATCCTAGTGAAAATCAAAGCAATAGAATCAGGGATGAAAAACAATCCAGCGTAGTTCTCTAAGCTTTTCTTACCATCGTGCACGACTACTTAAGACAGAATTTTGTCATATTTTGGATTTTTGTAGTTTTAGAAGCTTCTTACTATTCCTTGTTCCTTGGCACTTATCATGTCCCAACCATAGAAGGCAATTTTTTCACTGTATATAGCTTACGCTGAGTAGGCACTTGGACGGTCTGTTCACATCCTCGGCTCAAATATCGGTTGGAAGTTATAACAATAAGTGGCCTTAGGGGGGTCCGGATATGTTAAAGAAGAAAATCTTTCATTGTGTTTTGCCGCTGCTACTTTAGATGAAGCTGGAAATGCTATAAAACTGATGTAGAGCTATGCAAAAAGACACCAGAAAAGTAGTAAAGTTAAAATTATGATTAGATAATTATTGCCCTTTAACATAATTATTGGAAATAGTGGTATTTTAATAATGTCTTTTATAGATTCTCCATAAGGATAATCTCCTGTGAAATCAGCGAAAATTGGAAGATTGTTAAACTTTTAATAGTTTGACTAGTAAAATAGGATTAATTTGTTCTAAAAGGCTTAGAATACATTGAATGCCATCAATGATTTCAGGCCCAGTTATAAAAGAAGGATAAGGCAATATGCTGCATAGAAAGCAATGAGTAGATCATATGACGGAGGTGCTAGAATCTGCAGAAGTTCACCAATAAAGACTAATATTGACTAGCTTTTAAACCAAAGTTACTAGAAGAATAACCTTAATGAATTAATTGATCATTATAAATCACTTTATAAGAGTAAATAGAAAAATAATTAAAGATAAACAAGATAATACATCCACGATAGCTTAAAAACACTTGAAGAAAGAGTTTAAAAAATCCAGCATAACTAAATATAAATAAACCGCTCCCTGCAGAAACTAATGCTAAAAGGCATAATTATTTAGTTAATATTTACAAATTTATACACTCACTCATTGCCTTCCAAAAATCAGGTGAATAATCTTCAAAATAAGCTCCAATCTAACTTAATTCCTTCTAAATCTATAAAATCTCAGCCTCAGTGTTATTATTACAACTCTAAACTTCATCTATTTCATCTTATATTTTCTGTATATCCTACTAAATCAAAACTTTCTCCTAATTCCAATCTCTATTCTAACTTTCCGTATTGGCTTATTAATTCACTAACTCTGCCAATAAGTCTTACAACTAATGCATCAATTACTCCATTTCATACACTTATACAGTCCTATCTTCAAAATTTTAATCAATCTAATCAACTTGCACTCCTCTATCCCTCATTTACGACCCGTAGTCATCATTTACCTTATTAAGCAAAGGAATAATTCCCCTTAAGAGCTGCTTCACTTCCTTTGTCTCCGCTTCATTTTTTTCATTGATCCTGTTCATTTCTTGCTCTGTTTGGTTTAGAAGTTGCCTTAGTGACTGATTATCCTTCTTGAGTCTATTAATTTGCCCTAGTAACTTTTCTTTCTCTGACATTTTAAATCATAGATATTAACTAACTATTTATCATCAATTAACAAGAACAAGATCAAGGAAAAGATTCCACTCCACAGGTTTAAATCGTTGAATCTCGATTGCCAGGGTCTTTATTTTATGCAGTGTCATGTCAATATTATCAAACTTCTTAGAGATGGTGAGTCCTCGCAGAGTTTAAGTAACATTTACACCTATTATATGCTTTTCTATTAATTCCGAGTACTCTTCGCTGGAGGAGGAGGCAAGTTTTCCTAGTCCAAAGCTTCTTTTCAGTCTTTTTCACAAAAGGCCAATACGAGTTTAGCCGTCGAACATTGGGGGGAAAAATCTCCGGGATATTCCATGATCTTAGTTTTACAGGCAAAGAAGCACCAGGATTCCAGGTATGCTTAAAAACAGTTCTGCGTCTCTAAATTCTATCTGTTCTTAAAAGTTAGGGTATTTATTAGCTAGAATCTGTATATGATGTGAAAAGAAGACTAATTGCTCAAACTTTTTCTAGTTCAGAAAGTACATTTTTCCCTTTTCCCAGCTGTTTTCAAATTTCTGTAGTTAATCAACTAGATCTTAGTTGTTTTTTAATTAAGGGTCCACAGCTTCTATATTTTGCTCGTATCTTTGGAATAGCAGTCTTATTTCCTTATAAGACTCGATTATTTCCCTTGCTAGTTTATTAACAGCGTTTGATTTAACCGATGTGCTTCTTCTCGACATCCCCTCTGCTGCAATGAGTATATCTACTTTTAGATCATCCCTGCCCTTTCCCTCGGTATTAGCCACTGAGTTGATCTTTCCTATTATATTAACCAACTTCTCCCTGGATTAATGATAAGAACTATCAAAATAGTCTTAACTATGGGTTACTTTTTCCCTGATTTCTATAAAAGATGTTCCTTTTTCCAGCTTAATGGCCTGAGTAATCAACTGCCTAGCATCTTGCTCAATAAGCATTAGTTCCAGTACATATAACTACTCAAAATCAACTCAGCTGCTATCAAACGTGGATAAAATCTGCCTTAACTCTTCTACAATATAAGTAACAACCCCAGTTCCTGTCTCCTCGCACACTCTGTTGTATATGTCCCTTAAAACATACTAAATCTTGCAAAACTGGCTAAAGAGCTTATTACCCGCCTCTAAGACCTAATTGGAAAAAACATATCTTTCCCCATTCACCCAGAGATAAGGAAAGCCTTCCTATGCGGAGTCTAAAATCTCAGTCAAATAACTCAAAGCCCCATCCTTGTACAGAACTCTATAAGCATGACTAAACTCCTGCCTATACTACCTAGAAATCACTTGTACTTAAAAGACCTCGATCAGTCGTTCAATCTAATTCAAAAACTTCTTACAGTTTCTCTGCCCGTCTTCATTATCCAAGTCATACTTTTAATCGGATCTTTTGATTAAATTAGAAGCACACATAACAGTGTGCTCTAATAGTAAAAAATCAGAAGATCTTCTAAACTCTTCTATGTCTGTCAAAGGCCGAGCCGGGGCTGTTTTTGCTCTTAGACTCATGTACTTGTTTTCAAATTCTTATGACTCTAATACCATATCATCCTTGTCAAATGAGCTGTTATAGGACCTGTTATCCTCCTCAGTGTCACTTATATAGGACTCTAAACTTGAGTCTAAATAGTACTCATTTTACAGGGCAAACTCGTCTTATTAGGGAGCATTTGTGTAAGTTATTATATGTTCCATGGGATTTATTGAAGGAACTAGTTGTGGAATCTATCTTTACATTGTTTAAATGGAAATTATTAAAACCGGCATTAAAAGAAAAAATTAAGGAAGTGATAAGTTTAGTAGTGTTGTTAGGGATTCTGAGTTGCATTGAGCTAGTTCCTTTGCCAAGGTTGTTATTTTACTAAGGTTAGAAGCTGCAATGGGGGAAGAGGGCTCCTAGGTGATTATGCTGTTTTGGATTGTATCGGGATAAGCTGACTTATTCTAACAGGAAAGCTTGCTTAGGTTGTAACTTCTTTTAAGCTGTTTTCAAACTTCACCGGTTCATTCAAGCTCATCGCATAGATCTGGGCTATATTGATCAACTATGTCATTATCTTCATTTTCTAGTTTCATTAGAATAAGCAGCTGTAGTATTATTTAGTGGAGATTTTCACCGTTTTGTATTATGAGTTGTTTAAAGTTAGCATTGTTCTCAGAGAGATTGTAGAGATAGGTTGAGAGAAAAGCCAGGTTTTTCTAGTTTCGAGGCTCATTTAGGTAAATTTAGCCAAGGGTAGTTTGTTTGTGCAGATTTTCTAAGGAATCAACTAGTTATTGATTTTCTTTGTATTAAGGATTAAATAGTCGGTAGTCGTCTCTAAGCTGCAAGATTTGCTTTAATAATTCCTCCTAAGAAGCTAATATACTCGTAGCTAATTGCAATGTTCCATTATCTATCCCCTACGCTTTCTTTTAAAGCACATTTTCAGCCTGTATAATCACCTTATTATCAAAATTAAGATCCTTTAATAACACCTCACTACCAAATTCCTTTAATCTTTGTAACAAAGTAACTCTAACTTTCATAAAGTCGTCTAAATCATTATTAGATTTTAATAAATCACATACCAAATAGATTATCTCCCCAAAGCCTTATCTAGCCTAGTCTTCTATCATTATAAAGTCCTCTATGATTTATCTCTCATAATCAGTTCAAAATATATCAAACTCTTCCAAGCTTTTTCTAAGCTCAAAGGATAAATCTTGTACAGTGTCCCCCTCATCTCCTATACGGAATCTATTATATATGTCGCAAAGCACATGCTGCAATTCACTGAAAACCAATGCAAGCTCATTGCCAGATGTTATAGAGTTCTAAGAAAACTAGTACTGTATTTAGTTAAATTCAACACTTTACTAGTCATTTAAAGCCATCAGAAGAATTTTCAAAGGAAAGTACTTATTCAAGGAAAACTCATTGCTTAGGGAAAAACAGAAAAGCTACTTTCTATGAATCCTTTGCTATGGGAAAACTTGATAAGTCTGGAAGCATTTTTCAAGGAGTTCTAAGGATTATTCTAATTTAGTTAGAATTTTAGTATCAGATAGGTCGTATTTACCATCGTCAATTAATTAGATGTCAGAAAATGACATTACTGTGTTTTCTAATAGCAGAAATTCATTGGTTTCTTTAAACTCATCTATTTTACTTTTATTTCATCTATAGTAAAGGTTTTCTGATGCCTCCATTGAATCACTATGTGATGGAGATTCATCAATTTACTTTGTAGAGACACCATAATCCGAGTATCTCGGCCGCAATGGAATATTATTCATGTAAATATGCAATAAGTAAAATCTCATAAAGATGCATGAAAAGTTAAAATTGATTAAAATCCCTGTATAAAAATGTAGGAAAATTTTAGCTCATGTAAAGCATCTTGACAAAGAGACAGTAATCAGTATTTATAGGATTTTTAAGAGTATCACAATGATAAAACCCCTAATTTTTATATTAAACAGAGAACATATAACTATATAAAGGTATGACGAAGAGCACTATTCAAAATTAAGTTTCAACGTAATATGTAAAAACTGCATAACAATATACTTTAATTTGGTGTAGATGAAAACTTCAAGGAGCATAGCTCCGGTGAAATGATGGAAATGATGAAGTAAAATACACTGCTTTTTGCGTCAAGGGTTAAAGCTGGTGATAACATATAAATTCCTTGATTTTATATTCATCCAGATAAGAAATTCAGAGCTATCTGAAACATTATTCTAGTAGTTTTGTTAATATACACAGCTACGATTATGCCATATAGACTTGCATTTTATGAATCAGAGTACTATGATACCTGGACTATAGTAGAATTATCAGTAGATATGTTATTCTTTATAGATATAATCATTAATTTTCTATCCCCGTACTACGATAAAGAAAATGTTTTAATCTTACAATGAAGTAAAATAAGCTGGAATTACATAATATCATGATTCTTTTTAGACATAACCTCAATTATACCTATTAATCTTATCCAGTTTTATATAAACGGAGAGGAATAAAATGGCTAAAGCTACAATGGCCTTTTAAGATTATTCAGACTTCCAAGATTATACAAACTAGTTAAAATTTTTAGGATTATGAAGCTTTTTAAAAACAGTAATAGCTAGTTTTATGAGGATTTACAAGACATAATTCAATTGAATCAGAGAGTATCACGTTTAGCTAAATTCATTATATCAATTGGCATTGGTGTGCATATAATATCCTGTATGTGATTCCTAATTGCAAAAATTGATAACTTTTCCCCAGATACCTGAGTACTAAGGTATAATTGATAGGATGATGATAACTCTATGAATTATCTTAGATGTGTGTATTGAACCATAACTACTCTCACGACTGTGGGGTATGGTGATATATCCTCATTCACTGATATAGAGATATTATTCGGAATAATTATAATGCTAAGTGGAGTGGGATTTTACAGCTTTATGGCCGGATCTTTAAGTGCTGTTTTAAGTGATATGGATATTTAGTCTAAGGAAATTGCTGCAAAATTAGCCACTGTAGAAATGTTTGCCCAAGAAACTAAAATTATTCAGTAGGATAAACTCAAAATGAAATCTGCAATTAGATTTAATGCTAAAAAACTTGGAGTATTTTGGAATAATAAGCATAATTTAATGAGTGAGCTACCTGCGGATCTGTAGTACAAAGTAGTGACTTAAATGTACAATGGAAAAGCATGTAAAAATTTGTTGTTTAAAGACAGGAATATCTCACTGATAATTTAATTAATGACACTTTTTTATCCTATGTATTTTACCCCAGACACTTATGTTTACTAATATGGAGAATATCCTAATGAAGTGTACTGTAATCTGCATGGAAAGGTATAATTTCTTATAGATAAAGACAATTTAGCATATAAGTCATTTTTGTCTAAGTCTTATTTTGGTGAAGTTGAGATTTTCTTTAATATTTAAAGAGTTGATTATGCTATTGCTAGGTAAAAGACTGAATTGATGTTTATCAATAGGCAAGATTTCATTTCCCTTATGGGTATGTTCGAATAGGATAAAAGTAATATAGAGAAAATTGCTAGAAAGAAGCTTAAAAACTGTTTGAAGTAAAAATATAAACTAATTGAATTGGTATTAGAAAATTCTAGATAGTAATAGAATACTATACTTTGCTTTAAATACAAGAAATTGTTATAATAGGTAAAGTAGGATTTTAAGTACTTAGAGATTCATTAGAATACTACATAGTCAAATTTAATCGATCATCTTCACAATTTTAGTGAAACTGTATAGTAAAGAAGGTATAATGACTATAAAAAGACATAAAAAAGACTAAACAAAATACAGTAAAAAATATAATACCAAATTAATCAATAAAACTCCAACCACCAATAAGCAATATCTGTAATAGAATCAAAAATAGACAAGTTATTAAAAAAGCTATAAAATTACTAAAAATCAACGTCCCATCCTTCCTTTTCCTGTTATTGTATATAATGTTCATCATTTTCCTCCTCTTACTGAATTTTCTGCAGTAGATCCTCCTCTCCTTTCAGCGCTCTTTGCATATCCATAGCAATAGAAACAATTGGCGGCCTATAAGGCGATCTTAACTGCCTGCTTAGCATCTAATCTCAGTCGAACTCTATAAAAAACTTATGTGCCTTTAACTGATCAAAACTACTTCCTAATCTCACTACTGGATTTACACTAAGCAGCTATTCAATCAACGATTTTGTATTAGGATTACATTCAAATAATTTCGGATACTTTAAATTATGCTTTAGTATAGCTTTGTACACACTCGTGGGATCTTCATCATTTTCCCCAAAAGGAACTCTTCCACACAGGATTTCGTATAAAATGATTCCTATGCTTCATAGATCTGAGTTTAGGCCGTATCCTTTCCCCTGTATTATTTCTGGTGCCATGTATTAGGGAGTGCCTACGGCGCTGTATGTTCTTCCGTTTATGATTTTGGCAGTGCCAAAATCAATTATCTTAGTATATCCTTCCTCGTCTATCATTATATTCTCCGGTTTTATATCCCTGTGCACTATATTACGCTCATGGAGGTACTCAGATATTAAGATTAGACCGCCTATGTAGAACTAAGCATCTTTTTCAGTTGTAATTTGACTAACTCTTAATGTATCAAAGAGATCTATGCCTCTTACATATTCCATTAAAAAGTAAATTCTTTAATCATCCTTAAAGGTTTTGATAAGCTTTATGATAAAAGTATGATCAAGCCCTAGTAGAATGGTTCTTTCTAAAATCAAAGAATCTTCTAGCTTAAACCTAGTAATTTTATCCCTTTTAATAGTTTTCAACGCGTATAAATTCCTGTTTTCCTTATTAACACATAGAAACACATTTCCAAAATTCCCCTTTCCTATATTCTTCATGTATTGCAGCTAGTTTAGTTGAATATCATCATCCTGTAGCTCAATACGCTTTAACAGCTAAAACCTGATAGAATCATTAATCACCTACAAAAAATCATCTTTCATTAGCATCCAACACTCAACTTAACACTTAGCAATAACAGTAGCAGTTCTAACATTTCCAAATAACAGAGCTCTTTCTCCAAAATAGTCTAACTTTTTTATCTTTCTAATAACCTTACCATCTAGCTACACTTCAACTTCTCCTTGTTATATAATAAAGAGCTAGTCACCTATTGCACCCTACTCCATTATAACATCTCCTTCATAGAATTTGACATCTTATAACAACTACAAAATTTGTAAAAGAGTGTCTTGCTTTAGCTATTTGAATAAATGTATTTTTTATAGGATGTAAAGAGCCTCGTTTAAATCAACTGTTTCTTAGAAATTAGAGCCGATTATCTGTAGGAAATCATTTTACGTGATTTTACCTATAATAGTATCTTAAGCTGCAAAAACATCAGTTTTGTACTCGTTATTTATATTATTAATAACATAATCATCTCCTAGAATAGAAAAGCTTCCAACACAAAATCTACTATCAGAGCTTTATAGTTGTCCTTTTAGTATGAAATAAATCGCATCATTTTTAACATCAGATGACTTAATTACTATCTTTCCCTCTGTGAATTATTGTAATTAAGTAACACACCATAGTTGTTATACCTGGTCTTTTGTCAGTCCTTATAAATTTTCACTTTTTTCAATAGTAATTTTAAAGGAATTTTACATTAAAACTGAGTACAGCTGTTCACCCAAAGACATTTATAAGCTTTTTCTAGATATAACTAAACACCGCACTTGATTATCCGCTTATATGGTAGCTGTTCTAGGGCCGTCGTATAATAAAGCCATTTCTCCGAAATACTCGCCGTAGCCCATTTCCCGTATAACTGTTCCTTATAAATGGCAGGACACTTACCCCTCAGTTATTATATACAACAAGTCATCAATGTCTCCTTCTCTTACAATGACTTACCCTTCATTAAACTAGCAAAGATTAAGCATACTTACTAATCCTTCCTTTTAAGTTGAGTTTAGTGCATTGAATAAGGGTACTTAGTTAACAAATTCTAAATTATAGTTAAAGTTCTAGGCAGATATCATTTAAATTGTACTTTTAAAGTTGTCTTTGTCTAAACCTAAAAGTAACGATTACTCAGAGGACTTCACTGTATATTTGTGAATGTAATCTTATAGCAGTGCAATCTCTCCGATCATTTCTCCTGGAGTAATTGGCTTTATTATCTCGTTTGCTTAATCAATTTACACTAATTACCCGCTGAGAACAATGAATACATGAGTTGCTTTCTAGCCTTATATTTCAACATTTTTATTTTATTCAAATCAGTAAATTGTCATTTAATCTATTAGTTTTGATAAGTCATTTTCACTCAGATTACAAAAAATAAAGTGGCTTGAAAAGGTTTACATTACTATTGCATGTTCCTCCTGTAGTAATTAGCGCTTAATTATCGAAGCTTCCAGTGTATCGCTTATTTAAGAATATTAATCAGCGATTGGCCTTGATAAAGGTGCTCTACTTTTTTAAAGTTTTCTCTGTATAATACTTGGCTGTTTTTTACCTTTAGGGCTTTTCATCTGGTTTGTTTTCTTTTTACCTACTTTATTATTCAGCCTAGGAGATTTCAATCTTCGCATTTTCTTATGAAATTATTATTCATATTTATGTGTTATTATTAATATAAGGTTCAAGAATACTATAAGGGATATAAGTAAAAGAGATAAAAGCTTAAATAATCAGGATGTTGTTTGGTCTAAATTGATTGGAAAGTATATTAAATTAGTAAAGGAATGTGCTAAGCAATTGATTTAAAATTAATCCATAGATATAAAAGACTCGCAGTGATTATGAATTCATATTAGTATACAGTATTTATTCATTGATAGAAGTTTAAGCATTCCTTCTGATAATAAAGAATACTTCAAATTTACTGCAACTAAACAGTAAAAGGCTAAATAAATATGCAAATAGGCCCACAATCTTCATCACTACTACTAACTATATTAAAATAGCTTGGACTTATAACTACAGGAAGTTAGCTTTAAATGTTATAGCTTAATTATTGTTATGTAATACCTCACATTCAATGAGGTGCAAGAATATTTAACGTCTCTTTATCCATTTTCAATATCATTGTAAAAATCATCTGTTGTTATTGGAAACTTAAATATTAAAAATCTATGTATTCATCCACTATTTCCTGTAATAAGTCGTCATCTTTCCATAAATATGAAAATTAGAACTACAGAACTTAACTAAGCTTACATTATTTAAAAAATTATTGTGTGTTATAATAATCTTAATGATAAGTTTAATAGATCATCTCTTATTTTGCGAGTAATCAATTACGACTTCTGGTAAAGTATATTTAGATTATACTAAACCTAATTCCATTATTAAGTCCTTTCTTCTTTTTGTGTGGATTAATAATCAATAAAGAATTGGCAAATAGATCTGCAATTAGGTTTGATAGTCGGGGTTATAGATTCATTACCAAAGTCTGCAATACAATCTACCCGGGTTTTATCTAAGTACTAAATTTGTATTAATCTTTGTCTATGTTTGTAAATTAAGTGATATACATATAATTACACTTAAAGCAATAAGCCTAGTAAGCACAATAGCACAACGCTTACATTGAATGGTTACTATATTACTTGGATTACCATTAACATTGTAAAATAATTTTATTATATTTAGAGCATCTTTTCACCATTGATCTAGAAATAATGGAGATTGGGGGAATCAGACGAAAAATAAAGGCTGCATAGGCAAATTAGCTTTGTTTTGATTAAATTACTCGATAATTACATGTTATCAGTCTGTTTAAAGTTACTAGTCTTCTTAAATATCAATTTTTTAATATTGTTGTTAGGTTTTCAGTGTATCCTCCTCACCAATATTCATCAAACTAGGGGTTTAATGTACTCTTTATTTATAGGCATAGTTCTTATGGTCAATATGTAATCTATCGCTTTTAAAGGAATACTTCGTTACTATAATATAGTTTTTTTGAATAGAAGACATTACAGTTTTAGTTTATAATCCGATAATTACAGATTATTACAGTTGGATAAAACGACATCTATATACTGCCTGATACATAAAAGATTAAAGTTATTCAAATGATATGTTTTGTACATTATTTCAATAA
>CAKKTI010000245.1:14959-28914 GCA_920105805.1 Condylostoma magnum
ATGCCTAGTTTTACTGAGTCTAATATTGACCCAGAGTACACTTCTATGGATGTGTAGCTAGATGATGATGGCTGTACTATAGAAAGCAAATTATTTGAAAACTTTAATTATCCATAAGAAAACTCGATATAATAGCAGCCTTTGCTGACAAAAACTATTAATCAAATCAATTTTCCGAGACAGTAAAAATTTATGATGACAACTTCTCTAACAAAGAAATCATTTAATAGGGTTAAATCTTCAAAACGATATTGTGAATAGAATTCAAAGGGTAGGCAGTTTAATATACATTCTATATTATCAAAATAAGTAGAGAATAGTGTTAGAACTTATGCTAATAGGAAATAAGAGTCTCCTTAAAGATCATAAGGCTCAGCAACACCTTTTTCTACTAGATTAAGCAATTTTTGGGGAATGAATCAATGGTAACATCGTAAAAACTTTTCAACTACTCAAAGGGTAAATTAATCTTTAATTAGATTAAAAACTATGAAAGATTAGAGTGTAATAATTATTATTTTAACAATTCAAACTGCAATGTTTTATTATCTCATACTTAATAAACCCTTTGACTGATATTTAACTATTAACACTTCCCAATACATATAAATCAGCTGCCTTAAAACTTCTTTATTAAATCTCCAACTATCCCTCAACTTCCAACATACAAAATCTATTAACATGGCAATTGTAATAGACACAGGAGCTCTTATCAAGGGTATTGATCTTCGTCCCCTGGGGGAAGAGTTTATTACAATTCCATAAGTCATAGCCGAAGTAAGAGACGAACACTCTAGAAAGCAGCTAGGATTGCGATTAGAAACAATAAGAACAATGACCCCCCGAGAAGAAGATGTTATTTTTGTGTAAGAATTCGCAAGAAAAATAGGAGAAATAAGTTCTCTATCAAACGTGGATATACAAGTAATAGCTCTTGGAATAAGACTACAAAGGGAAAGATTCCAGGGAGCTGGACTAAATATAGAGCCAGTTGAGCAGAATAACTAAGAAACCAGATCCGAAGGATCTGAAGAAAACTCTTACACCAATGACTCAACACAACAAAATTTAACAGAAACCGATAACCAATCAGACGATGAAGGATGAATCACTCCTCATAACTACAAACAACCAGAAATAGCAAAAATATCAGTACTTACATTAGACTACGCCATGCAAAACACAGTCATGCAAATAGGCCTTAAACTTATATCAGCTAATGGATACCAAATAAGAAACATAAGAAGATATGTGAAGAAATGCTCAGCTTGCTTGAAAATATGCAGAGACACTGAAAAGGAGTTTTGCCCTGAGTGCGGAAGTCACACTATGTTTAAGCTTTCATACACAATTAATCCAGATGGGTCGGTAAAGTACTTCTACTCCAAAAAGTTCCGACCTAATCTCAGAGGAACAGTATTCCCAATACCAAAATTCAAGGGAGGAAAGGCAAAGAAAGATATGATTTTGAGAGAAGACGAGCTGTTAATGGGAGGAAGACAGCATAAGTGGAACTGGGGAAAGCAGAAAGAGGCGTTAGACCCTCAAACGTTAGAGTAGTTTGGAGTGAGAGTTGAAAGGCAAAATCCCTGGAAATATGGTCCTAAGCGTAGAAATCCTAATGAAGCTGTAAAACGTGTCAACAAGAAAAAAAGGAGGTAATGATTTATTAATTAGATTTTGGTTTCACTGAGTAATCAAACAGTTCTGATTTAGGAAAATCAGATATGGACTGCGAATTTATTATTGATTCTTCTTGCTCTGCCACTGTGTCTTTCAAAGCCTCGTAGTCTTCTGTATTAAGGCCTAACTGTTCGTAAAATTTCCATTCTTATTGGGGGTCAGTATTTAGTATATCAGGGTTTTGTATCAATTGATCTCTAAATTGCTCAGCTTTCTTATAACTAAAAGTAACCCGCATATCTTCGTATAAGTCTTTGATTTCATTGTTTTGCTTATTATCCTTTAGGAAGTTTTTAAAGTCAAATTCTGTCTTTTTACCCTGGTCCCGAGCTTCCTTTAATTTTTATAGTTTTACTCTGATTTTGTGGTCTTCTATTAGGGTTATGAAAAGCTAATTAAATCGCTCCTCACTTAAAAATCTTGCATATGGCTTAATCATTTGGTATATTGTACGCTCAATTGGAGAACCTCTTAAGTTCCTTTCAGTCTGCATAATTTTGATCCATCTTTCTGCAAAAAACTACTTTCTAGCCTCTCTTTCATCTAAAACTTTGTTGTACATTTCTAATTATTAATATTTTACTTAAAGATCTTCGGGTCTATCATCATCGTAGAATTCTAAGTCTGCCATGAACTACTCTATATCATTTTAGTACTCATAGTCAAAGTCTATTCTATATGGCATGTATCCGTTTATATCAGATAAAGGGTGCTTAAGGGTTTTCTCGTAGGGAGCACGGGGCGGTATGTATATAGGTATGTTTTCAGTCAGGTTTCCGTTGTTTTCAATTGTTACAATTCTGCCGTTTTCCCTCCAGCTTAGAATTTCGGGGAAGCTGTGCTTATTATTGTATAAACTTTTGAAATGAAATACCATTTCATCTCTACTTTTAGTTCTTCCCATGTATTACCCTATATTCTCTCAATTGCCAAATCCAAATTTGAGTATTCCTTTTAGCAGTTCTAATTCTTATCTTGCCTATCAATTTTTCCGAAATATTGGAAAACTAAGAGAATCGACTACTCTGTATTGGTCAGATAACAAGTGTGTTTAACTTATCTCCCCATTTTAGTAGCATTAGATGCAGATTGGAATATTACAAGGAATGCATAGAATATGAGTGCTTCTTGATAGAATCTTTTCACAAAACTCACAAATTTTTTCATTCAGATTACTTACTTTTTTCTATATAAAATTTACAAGATTTCTTAGTATTTTAGCAAATTTATCTTACTCCATTATTAAAATTACTTATATAGTACTGCTAATTATACAAACTTTATAAATACATACAAATTACCTTAGTTAAAAGCCAGATACCTTTTAATAATTTTACGAAAATGGGGTGCTGCGAATAGCGCGAAGTAAGTTTTATACAGTAATACATTGAATTAAAAGATAAAAATTATATGAGAACTCTACCAAATTACTCTTTTAGAGGTGCCAACGATCCATCAATATTCACAGATGCAAAGGCCTCTGATCTTTTCACATTTTGCAATGAATTGATCTAAAAGAATATTTGAAAACAAACATTTTGCTAACCTGATATAGGCTGCATTATAAGCATATAAGAAGTAACTTTTACAAAGGGATCAAAACTAAGGTAAAATGTCCCAGTTTTCTTAATCAGGTTTAATCTAGACAACTGTGATTTAACTCAAATAAAACAAGCTTTATTTGATGTGCGAGTAAGGTAAAAGTGAGATAACATAATTCAGAATATAACAATCATAAATTCAAAAGATGATTTTAGGAATGTTGAAAGTTAGATAAATGTTCCAATGCTAGGAAAAGTATATAAGTTTGATGAAAATCAGCATATATACTAAGATGCTAATGAGTTGATATGCATGGCCTTCTCAAATAAAACTGACCCGGAGTATGCCTAGCTCCTAGTAGGATGCTTGAGAATAGAAAAAGATGCAGTATAAAACACTTTAATAGCTTCAATTTTATTCTAAGTAGACTTAGGCTTAAAGTTTTATAATATCTTTTTCAATGCGATAAAAGGAAGAGCTTTTAAATGGGTAGCGGAGCTTAAAGAGTTTTGCAATTCCTTAGATCAGTAGTAATTTCATACCTTAATAAAATGAAACAAAGCATATAAAGAGTAAATTTCTTGAATAGAGCAGAAGTAGTTGATTTCAGATACCAATAAGACTAATCATTTGATGCCCCGAATGCCGTGATATCAGCCCCTGAGAAATCATAGGAAGACATTGACTTGATTTTTTAAGCATTTGATGAACATTTTATATTTGCTTCCTTGTCTGATGAACAGAGATAACAACTTCTAAACAAAATGTAGTTATACGCTTTGTATGAAAATGAAGTAATTTTTCAATAAGGATAGCCAGGATATCTGTTTTTTATCATCAAATCAGGAGAAGTAGAAGTTATAATTAATAATATCCCTAAAAAGGTACTGGGATCAGGCCAAAGCATAGGAGAATTAGCTTTACTAAACGGGGCTGGCAGAGGTGCCACTATAATAACTTAATCAGAAACCACTATGTGGGGCTTAGACCGTAAAACCTTCAGAAGTGCACTTAAATAAATAAATTCAGTTAATTTCGAGCAAAACCTACAATTCATACAAAGTGTTCCTTTATTCTAAGTACTTTCAAAGTCATAAAAGGAAAGTTTAGTATCAGCTTTAACTTAATATACATTCCGGCCCTAAGAAATGATAGTATAGGAAAGGACGCCTGGGAATCTGTTTTATATAATAAAAAAGGGGAAAGTTAGCTGTGTTATAAGAGGAGAGAAAGTGAGAGAGATGAGTGCTGGGGATTTCTTTGGAGAACAAGCTTTATTGTATGATTGTCTAAGAACAGCGTCTATTTTTGCCATTGAAAACACTGTATGCATGGTCATTGAACGCTAGAATCTAGAAAAAGTGCTGGGAGATAATCTGGAGCAAATAATTTTTAGAAATTCTGTACAAATCGCTTTTGAACAAAGTGAAGTACTAAAACAATTAAGAAAGAACTAACTAGAAAGCATCTTTGAGGCTATGCAAATCAAAAAGTTTGATAAAGGTGCCAAGGTTATTGTCCAAGGCCAACGAAAAGGTGATTTGATATTAGTAGTTGTAAAAGGAAAGTTATATAGTAGTATTTATCAAACTACTGTAGACACGTTTAAAGTTTTAGGAGAGGAAAAATTTGTTCAGTAAGAAGACGACTTTTATGAGGAAGATTATATTGCTGAATAGGAAAGCTACATAGCCTCGATCAGTTATTAAAAAATTGAAGAGTAGCTTGGAGGCACGTTTGAGGAAGTAACGTTAAATAACGAAGCTTTAAAGATTCTCATGCGTGTGTAATTATTAAGAGGACTTACCAAGGAATAATTCGAGATCTTGGTTTAAGTACTGTCTCAATAGACGTTTCAGGATAAAGAAGCAATTGTAGAGTAAAATAACCCCGGGGATAAGTTTTATATACTGTAATCTGGAAAAGTAGATGTTTATATCAATGGTAAACATCTAAGGACTATTACTAAACTAGACTACTTTGGGGAACGAGCTGTACTGTTCAATGATTTTAGATCTGCTACTGTAAAAGCTAAAGGTTAGGTTAAATGCTGGATTATGCATAGAGATGACTTTGAGTAAGTTATAAATGAAGACGTAAGAGTTAAACTGCTTAAAAGAATTGAGTTGTAAGATGAGGCCTTAGTTTTAAATGATTTGCTAATAGTGAAAAAACTAGGCTTAGGAACCTTTGGTAATGTGTTTCTAACAATTCACAAGGAAAAATAGTTTTACTATGGATTAAAAACAATAGATAGGCGTAAAATCGAGCAATATAAAATACATTCTAACATAGAGCAAGAAAGATACATTTTAAACCAAATTGATCACATTTTCATCATTAAGATTTTGAAATCTTTCAAAGATGATCATAGAATTTACTTTCTTACAGAATATATCAAGGGTTTTGACTTATTTGACGTTATACGTAAAATCGGTATTTTGACTAATGAAGACTCAGTATTCTATACTGGATGCTTACTTTTGGCATTAGAGTATCTACATGAACGAGATATAGCCCACAGGGACTTAAAGCCTGAAAATGTGATGATAGATGAGGACGGTTATCCAAAGCTAATTGACTTTGGAACAAGTAAAATAATACAAGGGCGAACTTACTCTATAATTGGTACACCTACATACATGGCTCCTGAGATGATCAAGGGCTAAGGTTACAGCTTAACAGCTGATATATGGAGCTTGGGGATAATGCTATATGAGTTTATATGCGGATTTGTACCTTTTGGGTCTGGAAATGACGATTAGTATACTATTTATAAGAAAATTGTAGAATAATAGCTTAATTTTCCACCTTAGGTACATCGGCTTCATCCAGCTAGGTAAATAATAGCATAATTACTAGACAAAAATCCTGCAATGAGGTTGAGAGGGGGGATTGAGTAGTTGAAGAAGCATGAGTGGTTTAAAAGGTTCGATTGGGATTAGGCATTGTCTAAGAATTTAAGACCTCCTTATAGACCTTACTTCATATCAGTTGCATCGGATGTACGATGGGCCTTTTAGAGAAATAGAAGGTATGACTTAGAAATCTAGTTTGCTGAGGACTAAGATACGCCAAATATGTATTATAATACTGATCCTGCTTTTGAGAGAATGTGGAATGAGTTATTTAATGATTTTAAGTAGAAATTGTTGTTTTAGCATATAAATAGAGCATAATTTGCTATATAAGCATTTATTACTTATATTTTAAATGAAGTTTTTAGAACAAAGTAAGAATGACAGTTTGGCCGAGCGGTCTAAGGCGCTAGCTTTAGGCGCTAGTCCGAAAGGGCGTGGGTTCGAATCCCACAGCTGTCACTTTTATTAACTGAATTTCATCTAAATGGTTATTAATCAAATCCCTTCGTACTCATTTTTATTGGAACCTCTTAGTCTATCTATGGAAAAAATAATTCCAGTGTATACAAGTTGGTATAACTCTTCTCAAAAGGCTTTATTTGGAATTCTAAAGGCTTATAAATTAATCAAATTTGTCCCAATTCCTATACCACAATATGTAATTAAAGACATTATGAAAATTAGCACGAATCAGGTTCCGTTTGATACCTTTTTCTCTTATTCATTTAAAATTTCCACAAAATCATTCTTTTTCGTATATTGAGGACAAACTACTTTGCTTATAAAATCTGCTTAATACTAACAGGGTTGTATCTCTAGTACATTTGTTAGGATAGTATTTTACTACATATCACAGTAAATTTTAAACAATACTTGCCTTTTTCCCCCTACACAGTCATCGCCATTGTATAAAGTATACTAAATTCCCTTTTACGGATTATTTAATATATACGAGGCTGTGGGTTAATTTGTTTCACTTTTACTACTATCAAGTCTTGCTAAAGATGCAATACACCCTCCGTTAATATCTCATTATGTTATAGTGGTTAATCCTGTATTTTATCCACATTTTCTCATTACAGGTTCGCATATATCTGCTTCGTATACATAAGGCTCTTTTATAAGAAAGTAATCTGGAGGTGCATTCAAAATCATATCGGATAAATCAATTTATTTACCGTCTGGCATTAAAAATTAGCAGTAGTATGCTCCTTTGGCTAAAATTATATAAAGTATTAGCATTTTTATTGTAATTCTGGGAAATATTTTTTATTAAAGACTACCTATAACTAATCCCATGGTTTTAACTCAAAAAAGTCTTCAAATATTTTTTGATTGCTTATTTTTACCTTTAATTTCTTTCTGGGGCGAATGTGTTGTTATGTATTTGGACGATATTTATGAGTAATTCTATATTTGGTTCCTAGAATCCTTATATCATCTTTTATTGGGCTAGGATTGTAATATATTCACTTTTCCTTTCTTATAGCCTCTGGACTATAAATAGAATTACTTTATGTAGTTTTCACCTTATTTTTCCTTGATTTATCCAGATTCATCTTTATGATAAACGGTGTTAATTATTACCCTCGTTAGTTTATGAAATCAACACTTTTATTCAAAGGCCTTCGAGTATTTTTGATTGCTTCGTATTTAAATAAACATTATTAAATATCACATAAATTTCTCTCATGAAAGTACAAAGTCTTATTTGGATTAAAAATATTGTCAACCTTTTATTTTGTTTTACTACTTTAAGGCACACTTGACTGTCTTCTTGAGCTGTTAGAATTTGTATCCTTTCTTAATTTAATCAAGTCGAAATTATTTTATACAGCTTTCACTTGTTATTTATTCATATTATAATTATTAACACGCTATTGATGGAATATAATTAATAATTTTAAGTCTTATGATAATTATAAATACTCTTTTGCCTCTTTGTTGAACTATCAGAAATGTTAGTACTACTTGAAGTATTAGGTCTTCTCTAGTTCTATTAATAAGGTGGAACTATAGGCTTTTAAAAGGTAGATATTATATATTAAAGCTATATTTAACTTTAATCAATCTATCTATCAGAATAAATTACATCACCAATTGTTTCTTCTAATGTATAATTGCTATTAGATAAAAGTTCATCGGTATAAAGCCTAAAAATATCTTGAAAATCCTCGCTGTCTTTTGATATAATAGAGTCTTTTTAAGTTCTAATTTAGGTAATATCATCCAGCTACTCTTTAACTTAATTTTTAAACTAATTAAATTCATATTATTCATTACTAGTCATTTAATTAAAGCAGTTCAACTCTTTTGCTTCTTATTGAAGTTTGAGTTTAAAAGTTTCTACTAGATTTGATTTATTATTTTGTTAACTACAAATTATATCATAATAAATTTATGTACCAATTGAGCCTAATCGGTTATGAGCTCTTTTAGTTAGCAATCCTTTATATCAGTTTTATATCTTGTTAATCTTTTGTAGATCTTGATTAGTAAAATTGATTTTATCTTATGCTGTTTAATCTATGTCAGCTGAAAATTTAACCTTGAGTTTTTAAGCATTATCAGGTAATCTAAGAATTCTACAACTATTTGTATTAATTGATTCCTAATGTTTCTTTTACTCCCTCTTTTACTTATTTTTCTATTTCGAAATTAATAGCTGCTAATTATAGGCATTAATAGCTGACCTAGGCCTAGATCCATTTACCATTTTAAAATTCACATAAGGACTCTTTATTACATTCAAACAACTTTGTGGCTTTTTTACCTTTTACTTTTTTAAGCGATTTGATTATTTATCTTTATTTTAAACCTATTTCAAATTATTAGCAAAGCTTTAGGTCAATTTTTAACTTAATTATTATTAAAACTTACCGTTTCCTAATACATTTTCAATAACTCCTATATCTATTATAGTCTGCATAACTTTATCTTGAAAACCATTAGATTATCCCTTATTAATTCTTCGTTTTACTGATTTTAAAACTTATTTATTACAAGGACTCAGATTCTAAGAACTTTACAAGCTATAAAGTTATTATAATGATTAATTTTTTACCTTATCTCTTTTCTTGTTGCTTATTTTACCCTTATGATTCTTTTATACTTTTAACTTTTGCGAATTAAGAGTTTTGAGTTTCATTTTTATATATTTAGATTACCGAAAATTAACTACTCAAATGTTTCAAAGTTGACTTGATTGCTTCTTTCTCTGCTTATCCTACAAGCGTTGAGTCAGCCAGCATTGCTGTTATTTCCCCTCTTATTCCATTTTCCTTCGCTATTATCTCAATAGCTTCAAGTACAAACCCATCATCAATCAGCATTTTTACTAGTAGATTTTACTAATTAAGCCTTTTCAGCATGTCTGAGGCTAAAATTCTTAGCTCTGGTTTACTTTTACTGTTTTTTATTAAAATTCTTGCTAATTCAACATCATCACTTAAAATTCTATATTATATGAGTGAAATACACTCGGTGATACTTTATCTGCAGATAAGTAAGTTAGCAATTGCTCTTTGCATTTATCTTTCTGGTACAATGTCTTATAGAACTAGTGATCTTATATACTCCATAAACACGAGTATTAAGTAATCTTAGTCCACGCCTTCGTCATCCATGGCTTTTAGTATAATATGTTGGTATATATCTGATTGCAATATAACAGTTTCATTATTACCCACTTTCATTTCTAAGGATGAATTATACTAGACTGAATTTCGCCTGTTTTCCTTGAAAATTTAGCTGAATTAAGTAACACTCATTGCTCTTCTTATTGGCTCTGTTTGTATTTCTATATTCCTTTTGTTTTTCAACGCAGCTATTTTATAAACTTCACTTAATTTGTTTAATACTAATGAAATTTCCCTCAAAGGATATTTTTACACGATACTTTGATAAATTTGCTTAATTATTTGATCTTTACAGTCAGTTCGCCTTAATAGGAACAAAATTTACACAGATTTTGATTATATTGCCTAAGCTAATTTTACAGGGTTAATAAACCATTTAGAGCAATATCCTTATCTTATATCAATGCTTAAATCTAGATCAATGTTAATGTTTCTGATAACCTTTGACAGCTCGTGGTGATCCGAGTCTTTATACAAAGGAATACTGCAGTTTACATGCCCAATGCTTTCTGAATGGTTAGTGGCTGAACTTCCGGTATCATCTGATGTTTCTACTTCAGTTGAGTTTTTATTGTCTCCATAATGGATTATCTTGCATATTGCCTACATAGGATTCTCATATGCTAGTATATCAACTACATAGGACTCCTAAGCTATATAGTTCTATAGAATAATTAAATTATCTATGACTAAAATTTCATAAGATCCTATTTAATTTCTTACATCACCCATAAGCTCTACTTAGGACTGGCTTATCTAATAAAGATACACGCATCCATATGTGTTCGAATGTATGAAATAGACCTTATTATATATAGTAGCAAGGACAGATTTGTTTAGATAATGTTGGTTTTTTATCCTAGGAACATTCAAATCTCCAGTCTAACTTACACCATCCCCAAACATCCAATTATCTAAGCAATTTTCTTTATCTAAATTTTCACTTGAAACTTCCTAAGAAAATCTTTAACCATGAAAACTTTTCGTATTTTTAGTTTACTTACAAAAGAATGTCTAAAACATTCCTTACTTAGGTTAAGCAAAAGAAGTTACTAAAACCCCGGAATCAGTATCATATCAATAAAAATCCAGTTAGAAATTATAAGTATGAAGATGAGAGAGTTTGTTGGCCTTGTCATTATACCTATAAAACTCTACACCGGATAAAGCTACAATGACTAAATTGCAAATATATTAATCTTCGATTCAGTGTACTCCAATAATACGTTTACCTTACTTTCCTCTTATCATGCGATGCTGAAATTTATCAAGGTTTATTACTTCCTGTGTAAAACTTACCAAATCCTGATGATTTTGGGAGTATGCAAGGCTGGTAAACTGTGAATTTACAGCAGCTATTGTTAAAGGATCAGATAGTAAAGTGTTCTGATACGCTTGAAGATGTTTCCCATACCCAGGCTGCCTTTCTTCTATTCTAGCTGTACTAATGAGGCTTAGCTCTTTTCGGAGGAGAAGAAGACGACGCTTGGGAGCGTCGTAAAATACTTAGTCATTCTGCCAAGGTTTCCATGATAACATCTATTTTAACTCCATTGTTTTATTAATGTTGGAATAATTCTAATGGTTTTAACTTAAAAAATAGATCAAATTGAGTTATTAAATGTGGTAGTGGTTGTGCTTAGGAGTTTGATGTAATTTATGGCTTTAGGCAGTAGATGAGTGTATTGAAGTATTTAAGACTATTTTATGCTGCTGAATAAAGCTTAGATTCGTGTTTATTAAATGTTCATATGTTTTTAGCATTTATATTAAATATAGAATAAGTTTATACTTAATCAGTAAACCTTAACAAGCTGTGCATTACTTGAAATAATATTCAATTAAATGTCGGAAAGTGATACATTTGAAGAGGATGAAGAAGGTGAAGAAGAGCTTGAAGTATCAATTTATAATGATCCAAGAGTATCATTTACTCCTGGCCTATCAGGTTTAGACGCAATACGCTAAGTTTCCTATGAACTTGATTAATTAGAGTTAAATTTAGATACTATGATGTAATCTAAAAACTATTTCTACATAGAATCCGCTCCTCAAACTGTCAGAATTCCTTCTTTATACCCAGATCATGCCCCAGCATAACTAACACAACGCTATGAAAAATTAGATTAAGACACATTTGGAAGCTTATCAGCTCGGTATCTTAATAGTTCCCCCGACTCATAAAGAGAAACATTTACAATTCCAACTCCTCGAAATTTGACATTTAGAGAAAATGCGAATATTTAGGAGTTTTATAAACCAGAAGAGTCAGATGAAATAAAACTTGTGAAAACTTCAAGGCCACGGTCAAGACTAGCCTTTTAGCCATATTATTAATTAATTTCACAATGATTTAGCTTAGAAGGGTGTTTTAATAGTTGTCAGGTAGAGCAAAAATACCTATTAAGCATATGCCTAAGAAAGGATCTGAGCTGCATAGGAAATAGGTTTATAAGTTGTAAGAAAGAAGATAGCAGAAACAAGAAGAAGTACAGGAAATTTAGTCCTACACTGCTCCTTCCATGGCTAAGTGGGTTTTACTACTTGGGGGACTGCCAGGGGCTGTACTTGGCTTTTTGCTTTCAAATGAAGGACCATATGGTAAAAAATTCTCCAGTTATGTGCAATCTATTGGATAATGGATTGGAATGGCATCTTTGACTTAAGGAGGCTTGCTTTTGTACTATGAATGATAAAAATATAAACCCTTACTTTCAAATTCTTTTATTTTTAGTGGAGTAGGCCGGTATATTGCAGGATTATTTCATCTTCCATTAGCTGCTTTTATCGTTTACTCTACTTAGAATCAAGACTACTTAGGAATGACCTTTTACTCCGCAGGTAGCAGTCTTAGTTAAATCTTTGCCTTGATTTCCGGGCAAAAAGGCTACTTACCCTACTGGCTTTCAAGTTACTATTGGACGTTTGGTTTCTACAAATTACTTATATGCATGTTTTGTGTCTATAAGATCTTTTCAAAACATTCTCATTTACATGAAATGCATAAACTTAGGGAAGACATACTATCTGGAACATATACAGAAGAAGATGAGTAGTTAAATCATTAAAAATGGTTATTTTCTTACTAATCGTGTTTACTTTATGTAAAGAATGCCCTAAAATCCATTGCACAGAAGGTATTTCGTAGCAATGTGCACTATTTACAGAGTATGATATCACTTTAAAGCTGTGTCCAGAGGATAAGATATGTGATTTAAATCAGTTCTATCCTTCATACTATAACGGATAAGTTTCCCTGCAGTGTTAAACAAGGCCTAAACATGAAAACAGTCGTAAAAGTATAAACGAGTTAATGTAATATTACTGTAGTTAGAGGTAGGAAGTTGGGGAATTATAAGATTCTTAGCCCAAACGATGTGATCATGATTCTGACTGTTAAAATGGGTTAAAATGTTAATGTGGTTTAAGTCCTTATGGATACTCGTACTGCGAGCTTAGTGAAAATAATGAAAGATAAGAGTTATTATACGAGGCTGCATGTGGCTAGGATATTGATTAATTCACTTATTAGCTGTATTATATTTAGTACTATCTTTTTATTATAGATAGACCTGGATGTGCTGGATTAATTTTTGAAGACATTGGAGTTTATGAGTTTTTATATGCTGGAGGAAGCATTGAAGAGTACTTATATGATATTGAGTTTTCAAAAGCTTTAAATGTGATAATGTTTTTACTATTAGTTTGATAAACTTTCAATGAATGTATTGATATATTGGAAAAGTTATTGTCCTGCTATTTGCTCTATATTGTTATGTCCTGCACTTTTTACCAAAAATATCTGCTTATTTTTGTTTTTACATATATCGAATAATTCTTGGCCATGTTGGGCTGGAATTATTTCATCTCTTGTACCGTGGATTACTAGTAAAGGACAGTCAATATTCTCCATTCTGTTTATATTAGGAAACATGTCACCTGGAAGAGTAAATCTAAAATCTATTAAAACTCTGTATATCGATGCTAATGGAGCTTAAAGGATTAGGCCCCCAATTTACTTATGCTTTTCAGCTAAATAGCAGGATGGCCCAGATCCTAAAGATCTTCCGTATACTATAATTTTATTAATTGGTACTTGAATTACGTTAGTTAGAAATTCAATAGCGGCATCAGCATCTGAATATACAAACTTTTCACTTGGCTTTCCTGCTCCCTCATACCCAGTATATTCATATACTAAAACATTCGCCTTTACTCTAGTTAAGAATAT
>CAKKTI010000246.1:0-28294 GCA_920105805.1 Condylostoma magnum
AACTGATAGGAAGGTAAAACTAAGTCAACTTTTCTATAGTGATTTAATTCCTCCAGTATATACTCAATATAAATAGGATTTGTAGTGCTTGATATTGCATACAGAATATTTCCTCTTCAATAACAATCGTCTATATTGCTATAAGAATTATCATTTTAATCTAAAAATGTTTTCAAAAACTCTATTAAAATATTAGAATTTACTTTTAATCTTTAAAACTCATGAGTAAGTGACATATCATTAACTAAAACAATACTCCTTAGCACAACTTTACCAATAAAGTACTCCTCCTGACTTAAAAAGTTATTAGGTCTTAAATAATTATCATCAAAGTACCTTTATTTCATGTAATAAATCAGCAAATCAAGTCCTTTATGAGCATTTATAGGCTAACTCATTGAAGCGAGTGCCTTAGCTGCCTTTTTCCTTACTCCGAACCATACTTCTTGGCTCTTTAAAATCTCATATAAAGTTGTTATTATTGAGTAATTAGTGGACTCCTTTACAGCTTCTATAGCTTCGTATTGCCCAATAATATCAGTACCGATTCCCTTAAGCATCTAATGCCACATCTCTTCAGTTTGATTTACCTTAGTTTTCCTCAAAAGCTCAAAATTAGGGTCAATTCTTATCCATTATAAGGAACAGTCTAAATTTCTGGCTTTCCTCTCCTCTTCATTATCCCCTCCTCCTCTTTTACTACTATTTGGTCTTTTTATACGCTTTTTGCATGGAATTTGAGTGAAATATTACTACCCTTCTATTTGAATTGGCCTGTAACTGCTATCATCGTCATATCCGTCAGTCTCGTGTATTTCTACTGTAACTGCTCCTTTATAGAACCTTAAGCTGCTTATTATAAGAGGCATTTCGTATTCACGATCATTTATTTGTATGTATTCTATATTAGCATGAGTTTTCAGGAAATTTTCAAATAAAGGAGACTGAGACACAAATAATTCAATTTAGCTATTCTTTTTGTCATATTATACAGAACACTCAAGGTTTAATGCTCCAGTTCCATTAATTCAGATTTTAGCAAAATCTCTTAAGCTTACTCCGCACAGTTTCTTAAAGGTAGATACAAAGAATTTAGTATTACAATTACTTAAAAGTTTACTTCTTATAACGCTATGCAGATGCACTTTTCCTATTTTTAACTCTATCATTCTAAAAATAAGCATAGATTTGACCAAAAATACATAATCTGTAATATATTCATTGGGGTGACAATTAAATGACGAATATAAAGGCTTTTGCTCTAATCCTAGCTAAACATAATCACAAAACTTTAGAACTTTTTTCCTTATATAATCCTTAGTTATATTTACACCTTTTCTATCTTCTAGGTATGAATACCCTATATATTGCTGTAGACCCATAATCAGCCAAGTATCATTTCAAGATTACATTGAGAAAATGCCTCCAAACCATGTGTAGGAAATTGCTATTGCCATCTATATAATGCTTTTATTCCTGTTTTCGTATAGCTGAGGAGTAAGTAGTTTATTACGGTCAAAAAGAACCAGGCCTGAAAATCCCATGATTCTTGGAATTGAGGGTATGTATAAAATCTTAAGGAAATCATAAGGATAAGGTAAATTAGTTATTGATTAAATGTGAACTAGTAGATTCGATATAGAAATATCAGATGTGTTTATAGTATATTGTAAATCTTATAGACTCTCATTTGTAAAGTGAGTTACCAGCTAGCTTTACGGATCCTGGACTATATGCTAAAATTTCCCTATACAAAACCCTACTGAGTTGATATAAATGTTATCACAAATATACTAAAAGTTATATTCTGCGTTAGTTTGTAATTTGCCTGATGATACTGCTATGTAAGGTTTTTCAATATTGAAATTTAAAATTAACCTGTATTTTGAGTTAAGCAAATCATTGCAGGGCATCCAGTACCGCCTTGATTCAAAAAAATTGTCCGTGAATAAGTATTTTTCTCCTTCTAAACAATAAAACTTTACACCATGTACAGGCTAGTTAAGTTTGTAGTGAATATGAATGTTTATTGTACTGCACTCACTGTATTCATAAGGAATTTTCAAGTTTAGCCTTCCTAGTTAGTAGTTTTCATAATCCCACATTCAGAATACCTTTGAAGATCATGATTTATGGTCTCTTGTGTCTTTTAACTCCTCTGATATTTGCTATGCTATGTATTCTTAAGGTGGATAAAAGTAGTCGATTGTGTTCCTATCAAAAGTAACAGATTCAATTGTAAGTTAGTCAGCAAATAGACTAATCTCATTAAGAACTGTTTGTTTTTATAGTAAAATATGAGTATATCCTGTTATCTCCTCTGTATCAAAGTTAGGAGTAAGAGTTACTACCTACTATTTTATGGAATAGTTTTCCATTATTATTTTAAGGTTAAAAAAGGGAATTGACTTAGAGATTTTATATATAATTGAACTTTATGCTTAATTATCATATTTTATTTCATGTCTTTTAAACTTCTAAAATAAGTGGAAAACAGCTATGTTAGAGGGAGTCACCTGTGTCTCATTTTAATCTGATCCAATCATTCGTCTAATAGTTTTCAATATCAACTTAATATCCATCCATCAGTTAATATATACCAAATGGATTATTAATATAAACTCACTACACATAATTAAGCTTTGTTTAAAAGAAAATAAATATAACCGATAAACCCAAAAATGGGCTGTATAAAATCTTCCTCTGCTATTTAATCCCAGAAACCTGGCCAGCTACTTTTCAATACTGGCATCAAGAAATATGATGTAACGTTTAGTAAATCTGAACGTTATATAAAAATAGTCGATGATTCTAAAATTGCAATGGATTTGATTACTACTGATTTTGTACGAAGTTTAGGAGCAGCTAAGCATTGGGAGATTGATGCAAATTTGACTAAAATCTGTAAAATGATGATAACTGTTTTAGTTACCGCTGGAAAGGGGGATCTTGATTCGATAGGAGTTGAATATTAAGATGAGCCTCCCTATATTACAGCTAATATGAACTCTCTTCCTAGAAGTGTTCGGAAAATGTTCAAATTTTACCATGATTTTGTATAAGGAATGCAAGAAGTAAAATAAACTATTATGCCCAATATACAAAGAATAAATTAAATTTGTGAAGAAATTAAACACTTTAAGTAAGAAATTAATGCTAAGACAGATGAGATGAATTACAGTATGTAGGATAAGTTACAAGCTATTAAAAACACAAGCTATAATTGAAAGCGTGTCATGGATTGTCCTGATAGAATAAAAGATATTTTAATGGCTGTTGAAAATATACATTAATGTGTATAAGAAGCTTATATTAAGATGACGAATCCTCCGAATAGTGAAAAAGTTGTTTCAAGAGCAATGCAAGCAAGCGCAGAAGGGTTAAATAAACCAATCGATATAGTTTCGAAGTTTTGGCCTGTTAGATGACTAACTTATTTAATTTTGAATTGGTTTTAATATATACAGAAGTACCTATAAGCCCTATATAATTCCCCCAATACTTATTATTTTTGTAATTTCTTATTAAAACAATGGGCGATTAATAGCCTCTGACTCTAGAACAAAAGGTCTCAATGCTAAAATAAGGCTTACTACAAACTAGAGTAGATAAAGTAAAAAGCTAAGAAACAGTTTAAGAACTAGAAAACACTCTTAATTATTTAGAAATTACAATGCATGAGAAAGACGGCTAAATAGCACATTTAAAGCATTAAACCTTTGAGTTAGAAAGTTATATAGATGAAAAATATAGAGGCTCCCCCAATCACAACACAAACAACGGATAATAGCCTCAATACCGTAGAACAGCAGCTTTACTAGAAGAATAGAACAAAAAACTGCTATCAGAGTATCTATCTCTCAAGTAATTGAACGAGGAAAGCGAAGAAATACTGAAACAACTTTAAAACGATTACAAATAAGTGCAAAATGTAGTGGAGAAAAAAGATGATCATCTACGAAAATTGGTATCTGAGCTTTAAGTAAGATTCGGGGAAATAAGTCGTAGTAATGATGTAATGAAACAAGACGTGCAAACTGCCTAAAATAATAACTTATTGCTGAAAGATTAGAATTAAAGGCTTGAAGCACTGGCTGAGTAAGTAAGAGAGCAATATCATGGATTAAAAGAGTAGATTTTAGAGTTTAATAGAGAGATTATTGATAATGATAACATGATTTAAATGCTGAATTAGAAAATTGTTACAATTGGGGAAAATGAGTAAACCCTATCTGCTAAATTAATGGAGTATAAAGAAATGGTTTTAGCATCAAAGTAGCATTATTAGAAGTATGAAGTAATGAAACATAATAATATCACATGTCATCCTGCTTTAATAATACTGAAAATTAATAGCTAGGGAGAATATGCTATTTAAGTTGAAGAAAGAAGAGATAAATATTAGATTAATGTTAATAGTATAGAAAGTGTCAGTTTGCATCCCTCTACAGATAGAAGATTCTTAATTAGAGTAATGGGAGAAACACCGAAGGAGTTTGAAAGTGATAATTCTGATAGAATAGTGAATAGTATTAAAAAGTTTATAAATAGAGCAGTAAGTGAATAAATACTAAAAGTTAAATGATGAATGCATTTCTTGTATTGTTCTTAAAATTGATTCTAAATTATACTTTTCTGCACTTGTAAAATTCAAAATGTTATCTATTTAATTTCTCCGGTTGTAGTATTATTTTAAGTATTATCTTCATTGGTAGTTATAAACTCCAAATAACAACTTTTATTCGTTTAATGTTTGAGTTTCTTTTGGAAGCATTAAACTTTTTGCTAGATTTTCATCGTTTTACAATTGTTAAATCGAATATGCTGTTCTATTATTTGTAACGTTTCCTTATTATCATAATTTCTACTTCTTTTATTCTAAAATATCTTTGTTTTTCTTATATAAACTGTATTGATAATTCGCAGTTTTTATCATATTCAGTAATGGATTGATTTCTATTGATTCATATAAATAAAATAATTCAAACGTTGTTTAAGACTATTAAGAAAGATTTGTATAGTATTAGTGCTCACTTTTCATATACATATTAATAAGTTGTAATTAGTCTGTATTTTCTAATTCAAGTCCTTCGATTTGTTTAATGCTTACTCATATCTTTTAAAATGCATTTCTAATAAGAGTATAGCCTTACTTTAAAAGGGCTCCTTAATCAGAAATTGCTTTCTTTATTTCCTTATATTATTATAGTCTTTAAATTATAAGAGTTGACTCATGTTAAGGATTAGTATAATCAACTTCAACAATTCCTTCACTACTTTAAATATCAGTAGCTTTTTGTATTTTCTAAGTTTTTACTGATTATTTAAACTATTTCATATCTTCTTATCTTAAAAAATTTAAGAACAATGCTGATTTTCCTATATCTTTGTTAAAAGATATCATATTTAAGGCTTTTTCTAATAAGTACTTTCTTTTATACATTTTATTTTAAGACAGCTTCGTTTTATTCTATTTAGGTGGCAATGGAGGTATTATGATCTATGGAAACTATTATTACAATATCTACCAGAACCATTTAAAATCATTATATCTCCTGGAAACTTTTCAATCTTAAGGGTTTGTAACAATTGTGTAAACTAAATAACTGAACATTCCTGCTTATATGAGTCTAGGCTATTCTACATCAATTCAGATTATCTTTTAATCTAATTATTCAATTTACTTACAAGATATAGTGCTATTACCCTGTAAGGTCAAATCAAGTGAGGGCACACTGGAAATTTCTGGATCTTTGATTTCAATATAAGAATCTTTATCTGTGATTAATGAGCCTGTTTCTTAATTAAGATATGATTCCATGAAGCTTCCAGTTCATTTCTAGCGTTATTCATTTTCTTATAAAAATATACTTTTAGTGTCTGAATTAAATTGGTTTATTTCAAGTTATTAATCATAGGATTAATCTAAACCTTCCTTCTCTTAAATTTAATGAGGATATACTAATTCTTCGGAAGGTTAGTTATCCAGATTAGAAGATTCCTCTTAATTAAGTTATGAATCATTTTAATCGATTTCCTCGTCTTTAGTATTTAATTCCTCTATATTGCTTTAAAGGTTTATTTACTCTTGCCTAAAATCAGTAATTGTCTTTTATAATTCATCAAACGTTCAAATATCAATATTTGGAGGTTAAATTCTCTTGCAAAATAAAATAAAGCTTGATTAATCTTCATACTTAATTTCTTGATTTAAGTAGTTTTACTTTATTTGCCTTTCAGTTATAAATTAATTTCCAAAAAGCTCTCTTTCAGCTATCCCAGCGTTTTAAAGGTTCTAATTCTTAAATTATTTTATTATTTTCTCAAAAGGCTTTTGTTTAATGTCATCGATTTGTGTGTTATTCTAACAAAACTTTTGAAATTATTTTAAGGAATAATTTTGGTCGATTATATACTACTAGATTATTTATTATTTAATTAAGGCCTCTGGAATAGGCTGCTTTTAATGATTTTCTTTATACTCACGAATCAATTGATTAAGTCTTTGATGGTCTATATTAGACTCATTTTTAGCATATTCTTAAAACTCAGCTATACTATAACCTTATTCCTGTAATTAAGTAAATAGTATTTACCTTCAAGATTATAAGCCTTTATTATCAGAAAAGAAATTCTCTTATTAAAAGCAGACTTTTTATACATTTTATATAAATCTAGCAATATAATCAAAGCATTCTAGAGGAGTTCACTTTTTAATATCTTGATTAGTAATTTCTTAAGTAAAATCATCAAATTATTATATATCAAAACCGTTTTTTATTAGAAGATGATTTACTAATTGTAATTTAGTTTCCTTTTATTATTCAGAAGGCAAATGCTTATTTTACAAATTTTGAAATGTTCTACAAGCTTACTGTAATTCTTAGTAGGTTCAATAGTCAATATTAGTACTTCTAGCTAAATTGCAATATTACAGAAATCCTTATAAAGGTAATCCGACTTGTATTATACTGCTTCTAATCAATTATTGCTTCCTTTTTCTTTCAATTATTAAATCAAAAATATCAGACGTTTTACATTTGTTATAAGTATAAAACTTTTCTATTCCCTCAAAAAGCTAATCAATACTACATTCTATAAAATTAATTTGTTTTAGTAAAAATTGCATAAAATCTTAAGCCGAGTATCCCTTATCTACTATTTTATCTCTTAAAATTTACTTTTTAATCAATTTGTAATCTTTATGCCTTTACTAACCTGTTAGTTTTTTACTTTCAATTCATTATTCAACAATTTCTTAAGTTTACTAAGGATTCCATTCAGTTATATCCAGATTAATTTAACTATAAGCAAAATTCTCAAATTCTTTTAAATCATAACCCTGATTTACTATATGCTATATTATATGATTTTATACAGTGCTCTCAGTACTTTCTTATATCTTGATTACTAGTGATAATGGCTATTAAGTTTTCTTGAAATCCCCGATTACTTATTTTAAGTAAGAGTAGCTTCATATAGTAATATCATCGTGAGAAATACTTTAGCAATAGTCATTGAACTCTTTAACTGAATAATGTTCGTTTATTATTTCATCAATGATTACTAAACTTTTTAGGGAATCTTCATACGACATATTTAAATGTTATATAAAGCACAAATACTGTATACATATAACTAAAATAACCGTTTATATACCAACATTTGCACATGAATATAGTTAGCTAATTATAAATTGGTATTAATCTTTGAGCTGGCATCTTGCAAATAGAAAATCCTTCAATAGCTTCAGACTCCAATTAAACTGGATGAAATTTTCCAAACGATATTATACATTTCATACAACTCCACTACTCAAAGGCTTATATATCTGAAGGAGAGGGTAAAAGGGGTGCTAAAAGTTTAAAATTGAAAGCCAGTCCTGCTAAAATTCCAACCAAATGCCCTACTAAGTCTATGTTCTGTTGAATCAATTATATAATAATCAAAAGAATCCAGGGATAGGCCTTTGGTGGAACTTAGATTCCAAAGCAAGCCACAGGATCTTTCTAATAAAAGCAGATTACTTAAAAGTATAAGAAGAGTATTCCTGAGTACCCAACACTGTAAATTCTGTATTATTAGTCCCCTCCTCCTAGATCCTCGGGACAGTATAGTAACATAATTCTAAAAAGAGTACTTAAACCTCCTGTAACAAAAATGCCAACTATTGTTAGGCATAAAAACCCTGTACTTCCTACTTATTTTTCCAATCTTGTTCCTAATGATAATAGAGCTGACAGGTTGAACAAGATGTGTAGGACATTTCCATGAGAAAATGCTGAGGTAATATAGCGTCAGAATTAAAGCATAGGGTATATCAAATATATCAAATTAAGGGAAAAATCCTGCAAGGTTGCAAATTTAATAAAGATCAAGAAATTTTCTACCAGAAAGGCTACTAAATTGATTATAAATAAAGTTAGAGTTATAAGGGGTAAGCTTCTTACAAAACCTTTTATTTGAGGAATAAGCTCTACTCTTTCTTGACTATTGTTTTACATTTATATAATGGATTATAAGTACTGCCCAATATGCTATACTACATACTAGCTTTATGTAGTGGACTTAAGCTGTGGTTGTTAATTTTGTAAATCCTGTCTAAAATCTCATCTTTAAACTAAACTAAATAGCTAACTCTACTATACTAAATACATACAGTGTCCTAGTGGGGCAAAAGATCACATGCTGTCTGAAACTGATTATAAAGTGATTTACGATGAAATAGAAGACTACAATACTTTTTAACTTTAACTTCTAAAGCTACAAATCGGCTAAGATGAAAATATACGAACTTGTCCGGTTAACAATTGCCCAGGACTAGGCACTGTAAATGTTGAAACTTAGTGTAAGGAAAAACTAGAGTGTCCTATTTGCTAAACTTAATGAATTGACCCTTCCTTGCTAGGGTATAAAGATATATTAATAAACAGCAATCTAATCTATGATTTCTTTTGTTCAGGGTGGAAGGATATATGGACTTAAAAATGTCCCGGATGTTTAGTTTCTATTGATAAAAATGGAGGCTGTCCACATATGACTTGCCAGAACTGCTCATTTGAGTTCTGCTGGTACTGTATGTAAAGCTATCATAATCATTAAGAAAATGTATGTGGTATTAAGTTTATTTTTCTTTACTCGGCACCTTTTCTACTAGGCTTGATAGGAATTATTAAAATTTTGTGGTTTACAGGCACATTTTAAGACGTGTTTTTATTCTTTTTGTATTGAACTTTGCTAGGCGTTTGAACGTTTTATTATACGCTTGCTTTAATGGCTAATTTAACTGTTATTTTGGAAAATGTGATATGAGTGATTCCTTTTACCGTTTAGTTAACTGTGCACCTTTTATTATGTGAATATACTGATTTTGAAAAGGTATCTTATGTAATTATACTTATACTACTAATTGCTTTTGTAAAAACATTCGTATTAAGCACATTATTCTATTATTTGATAGATAAAATTTTAGTGAATTAAGATAGTATAGAATATTATAGAAGAAGAAATTATAAGAGCAATAGAAGGTATTATAGCGAGGATTTAGAATATTCAGATGAAGAATATTATTCTGATTAGTATAATTTAAAATTTAATATAACTTTAGTGTTAGCATAATAAAGAAATAAGTTTACAGGATATCTAAATACAATTGATGTATATAATCTTTGTTTTAATTATTTGTTAAAATCAATATAGTAATTAAGGGAGTATCATATATATAGTTAATAACTTTTATTATTGATACTCGTGTTATATTCAAAATGAAATTCCCTATTAATTTAGAAAGAACATATACACAGCATTTGCTACGATTCTCTATAGAAATATCAACTTTTGATAGACAATCAGTCTTAAATCAGCTAGAGAAGCTTATTCAATAAGTTAATTATTTGATAAATACGAAAAATATCAAAGCTTTTCCTTTTAAAACAATTTAAGTAATAAACCAAATAATAGTTCTATTAAATAACTACAATCATTGTATAACATATGTTGAACCTCTTATCAATGAAATCTCTTACTCGGGATATGAATCATCTACTAGTTAAAATCTCATTAACTTTTGAATAATATTAAAATTCTATTAATACATAAAAAATTATAGTTTTTTTACTCTTACTGTAATAATAAAACTAGTAATGCCTGAGCTAATGAGAATAACAACTGTAATCATGAATACTATTTCATTCATATTATTATACATTAATACTAATTATAATATTTCAATTGCTGTCCCTAATATAAAAAGATGTAATAGACCTATATTAATAACTCTATAATTAGTTCTTTAGTATCTGATGAGTACTATAATAATCATCAAGTGTAAGAATAGAGTTAAAAGCCAATGATACAAGTTTTTCCTTCCTAAAATGCAATGAGATACGGCTTATAAAGTAAATAAAACTTGAATAATTATATTAGGTCTTACATTGATTTAAATACCAGGCTCTTAATTATACAATTATATTCACTTATAAAAGGCAAATTAATTAGTTGCATAAAATATTGTGCAAAGTGTTCCTAAAATAATGATAATAATCAAATGATTTCCAGTTCAGCATTCAATCTAGCAATTATTATCATTAAATGAGTCTTAGATAGAATTTCCAGTTGCATTAGTGCATCTTATAAACTCATTGAAAAATATGAGTATAGGAATAGTCAATATTTAACCAATTACAGGTATTAAAAACTCTCCAAATCGTTCGAAAGCATATATTATATTGCTGTTAAAGGATACTTGAATACTAAACATTGATATAGTATAACTTGACACGACTCCTATAATAACAAAACCTATTGTTTCTAAGTTACTTGCTAAGATCTCATAATAGAATCCTAAATCAAGCCATAAAATTATTATAAGTATTGGATCTTTCAGCATTAAAACAATCTATACTATATCATTTCACTTCAATCAGGTAATTTTTTAGCATGTAGTTTCAAATTATCCAGAGATTACCTTATATTGATATAAACTTCCTATTGTAGCTAGTAATAAGAACATAAAAGACCCTATATAAAACGCATTTTATCCTTCTTCAGATTCTTGTACATCAGGAGGATATTATGGGCAATCACTTTCATAGGTGATTACGTCTTATGGGATATTATCAGTACCATCTGGCCAAATAAAAGGCTCATTCTACTAAAATATAACAGTAGCCGTTGGACTATAAGTTCAAACTTGCTTAAAATAATAAGAATTCCCAGCCTTTTGATAATTAATTATAGCAATTTCGAATAAAACTCTATAATTAGTCTCCTATTCTATTCTTATAAGCCCGCTACAACCTTAGAACTTAATTCCTCGTATACTACTAGAAAATTAGCTTCAATCTTCAAAATCGATTCCTTTTCTAACCAAGTAGTCAAAATTAAGTCCAAACAGCATAACTGAGTCATAATAATAGCATTGATAGGGATCAGAGAATCCAAGCTCCTCAACAATAGTTTGTTTTAATTACTGTCCAAATTAATTCTTATATATTGGACCGTATATAGTAAAAGAGCCTTGTAAATAATCTAATACAACTTCCCTTTCTTATTCATCATCAGGCAGTAATTAAGGTGAAATAGTTGACACAATATAAAATACGAATTCAGCGGGTTGAATTCCAGCAAATTAGAAGGCTTTAAACATTTTAATAAGTCAATTAACGTCCCCGTACAGTTTAATTATCCTGCATTTTGATTTTTTAAGATCTTTTAATTTTTACAGATTTTCATCGATCCAATCTTAATCAAAGCCATCAACTGGCTAGTTTCCAAAGGGAAAATGAAGAGTAAAACCTACTAAATTTAACTTTGATTGCATTAATTAGCTATATTCCCAGTAATTTGCTGATGAAATTATATTAATGCATTTTCAGCCTATAGTTCTCATAAACCTAGCTGAAAACTCTAGTAATAAGTCTATAGGCTACTACATAGAAAATCAATTAGGAAACTCTAAAGGATTTGCCATAGATGGGTGCAGAACCAAAGGATTGAGAGTAGGTATTAATTAATCTTAAGCTATCATTCAATTATGCAGTTCAAGATTAAGGGTTCCTCCTAATTCTAGAATAATCCCGATATTTTCATAGGATTTTTATAAACAGTTCTCATTTAATTATGCTTTGTTTAATGTATGATCAACGCAGTAGAATGTTTAGGGAATTATTCTAAAATTAGGTGCAACTTCCTCGTTTTAATTTATGTCTTTTATAGCTTTTAGAGAGCATCATTGAGCAAATCAATTCGATAGCATTAGATTTTAACTTCTTTCTAATGATTCTAACTGTAAACCTAATTTCACTTCAGGTGTTGTTAATCTTGGATATAAGTTACTTCCATCAATAAAAACAGCTCTTTTAAATATGATATCATTAGTACTTATGATGTTCTGTTAATCCAGGGTTATATTATTGACTATTATTCCTGTGCTTTTATCAATATATGCTAATTATTTTAGCTTACTTTACTCTATTTAATCATAAATTGCAATAATTTTATCAGCGTAATAACCAGATATACTACTTTATTGGTATTATTGCTCCTCTATTACTTAAATTACTCCTGGTAAATATGAACCCATACAGCCAATACCAACACAAATAATTCCACTGTAATTCTTCTTGATTTTAGAGCTGATAAAAATCTATTCAAAATGATTTTAGAGATTTTGACTCAAAGAAGTAACAATAAGATAATTTCCCTATGGCTTTATAATTCTAGAGATTATTTTTTATAGGGAATCATAGCTCTAATTATTGCTTAAAATTATAGTTTAACTAGAATCTAAACAGGTTACAAACTAAAGATTGTCTGTATCTTTTAACAGAACAAAATCTGTTCATTCAAGTATTTCCAGAATTTCTTTTACCATTTTGCATATATTTTGATCATAATGAATTATGAATACTTGAGACTGTTCTCTTTTACTATAACTCATAGCAGAATGATAAATTTATAACTTTTTTGAGAATAGAATTATCTTATTTAGACTTTTACTTTATAAAGTCTCGTTTAATTTTTGTACTGAGTCATCAAGTATAAACAAGCTTTGATCTTATATTTGCTATGGTAATTTAGCTTAAATCTCATAGATATTAGCTGTTTCAGTGAAAACCCACAAGTAGTTAGTTTTTATAGCCTAGCTAAATACAATACTAAGAACTAGTTGTAATCTAGTGCTGATCATTTATATTTTTGTTAATTTTCACTCACTCATAAGTTTGATGAATTATTTGAGATTTTATTATATATTAAGTAGACACTTCCTAATAAAATCCAGAATTGTGTTCAGAATGTTTATTTTGTATATGCATTACTATAAACAATTTGATTGAAATTACTAATGAATTAAGATGATTAAGCTTATTAATATGATACTATTTATGTTTTCTAATAATAAACTATAAACTCTTGCATTATACTATGAATGATTATTTTCTAGTGTCTTATCTGTTAACAACAAAAGCTTGCAACTCCCTCTTAATTCCTTTACATCAGTTAAATTCATAATTAAAATCCCGATCAAACAACAATTAATATATAGTTACATATAACCAAAACACAATGATTTAAAATCCCCAAACTAGTAACAATCCATTTAACAAATGATTATTTTCCTATTACCCCTCATAAGCTCTACTTGCCCATCATACTCCTGTGCATAACAAGGAGCTCTGGCAAAGAACGAATGCATTAAATACGACAACAGTACAACAACCTATTAGATTTAACTATGCGAGGACCTTTCACTGGAATGGTACTGCGATCCAATTACTTCTCCAGGAACATAAGAATGCTCTTTTTACACCTATCCTGATATCTTGTACTCTGTCTACCCGAATGAGCCGTGTTTAATTGATGAAAACTGCTTGCAAGGACTAAGTTGTGTAGATGGTTTATGCAAGGGATTAGAATTTGGATATCCCTGTACTGATCACGGTCAATGCACTCCCGGATTAGCCTGCTTTGAAGTTTCTAGTATAGGTGCCTAGAAAAGGTGCTATGATCAAAAACTGTTGGAGAGCTCATGCACTAGTGACTTTGAATGCTAGAATAATGCAGGGTGTAATTTCGGAGTATGTTAAAAGTACTTCACTTTAGGTAATGGAGATCTAGTAGAAAGCTGTAAGAATAATTTTTCTAATATGTGTTCCAGTGGACAGTGCTTTAATAATAAGTGTATAAATGCATTGACTTCTAGTAGAAAACTTCCTATGTAGTGTAGTAGTAACTCAGATTGTAAGTCTAAGTAAACTTTTAATAATACGGCTTATGAGTCAGTATGTGAGTGCGGCTTTAATGCAGAGGGAACTAAGTATTGCTAGTTGTTTACTGGAGATAAGGAATACAAGGATTACATTGAAAAACTGTAAGATCATATAGATTCGGATTATATCGATAAATGTAATACCATAAGAAGATTTTCTGATGAATGTATCTAATATAATACTGATAGATTGACTTATGTGAGATATATGTATTACAATTTAACTGTGTCAAAATGGACTGCTATATAAGGAAATGATGAGTGTGTTTCAATGACTTATAATTACGATTACTACCAATAACTATTAAATCACAACCACAACGACTATGCAGCGTTTTTAAGTGTAGGATTATTTGCTTTTCTGCTAGCTTAGTAAATAAGTTAAAAAAATGGGTGTTAGAAATTCAAATTAAAGTACTGTTTAGTAGGTAAATAATCAACCAAAGACAGCTACTGAGAACCTGTCTTAGTTAATTATAAAGGGGTAAGCTTCAACCAGTAATAATAAATTGTCTTAATTAGCCCTATAATCTTATACATTTTCACAAGTGGCTATAGGCACAGAGCACTGTCTGGGACTTAATAATGGGAAAGTTTATGCATGAGGAAGCCCTAAATTTGGGTAAATTGGTTGTTAATAAAAGAGTATACTGAATCATTTTAAATCTTCCCCTGTGAATTGTATTCAAAATTTAAAACAAATAAAAACACTTAATTGTGGAGTGTGGCACTGTGCAGCCATTGATACCAATGGACAACTTTTCACATGGGGAGTTGGAAATGATGGTTAACTAGGATATCCGCTTTTTTCTGACAACTATGAAATTGACTGATAATCAAGTAAGAAATACAGTTAAGTACCAACAAAAGTGCCGAATTTAGAGAATTACGTAATACTAGATGTACGATGTGGCGGAAAATTTACCATGATCCTCACTGAGGATGATAAAATTTTGGTTGCAGGTGAAGGAAAGTTTGGGCAGCTTGGAGACGGTAATATTGATAAATCTGTTAAATTTAAGCCTGTAAACTCTTTTGAAAGCTTTTGTTTGATTGAAGCTGGATGGTAGCACTGTTTAGCTGTTACTAGAACTAAGAATTTGTACATGTGGGGAAATCCGTATGAAGGTATTCTAGATGATTTTGAAAGTATTCTATTTCCTTAATTAGTATAAATTTAAGGGAAAGTTGATGCTATTGCTGCCGGAACTTATCACAGTGCTGTGATTATTGGTAATGATGTTATGACATGAGGGGGAAATGGGTTTGGGTAATTAGGGTATGACACTTCTAAATTTGAAGATCCTTATATCAATTTAGAGCCGTTGCCTGTTTAAAAGTTATAAGCAAAACCGATTCAAGTTCAATGTGGGGATCTTTATACTGCTGTACTTTGCGAAGACAGGAATCTAATTGGATGGGGGAAGAATCATTATATGTAATTTGGTGGAGATGCTCCCTACGAGTCTTGGAGACATACATGGTTTGCTTCTAATGTATGTAAGTTTAATTGCTCATTTGAGAATGTAGCAATATTAACAGGTCCACAACATAGCATAGTTCCTTAACAATTAGGTCCAATAGAGCAGATACTCGTTTCAGAAGAAGCTGATTTAGAAGGAAATAGGTATTAAATAATCTTTACACATTATTCAATAAGAAGTTTGTTTTAAGGAGTTCATTTATGAAATTTATTACTAGCTTTTATGTTTCCATACTGAAGGCTTGCCTAGATTTATTTCTCTCATTTCTTTTTCCATGTACTAATTATATCTTACAATGTTAAAATAATGCTCTTCAGCTAGTAAATGATCCGCCGCATTCTTAAAGTATTTTGGCTCCATTCTATAACAATAATGTGATAACTTTAATAGTTATGAGCACCTTTGTTTAAGTTAATTATTCTAATTCATTCTAAATTACGCAATACATTATTCATAACTGTCAACTAATTAACTACATTTAATCGTTTAATTTGGATTATAAGGGTCTATATTAGTTTTCTCAGGACTCTGTTGTTCTAAAAGCTCAAGCTATTTTCTTTCTATCATCATCTAATAAAATGCAAGAAAACAGCCCAATGAAAAAATGTGAAAATAGGTTATAGAGTATTATAAATTATGTATTAGTAAAAGTGTTAAAGAAAAATTTCGTATGTTTTAGTACTAAATGAATCATCTCTTTTTCAGTATCTTTTTTATACTTGAATGTTTTCAGACTCTAAATACAGCTATTCTCATATAATTACTCCTTTCCTATTTTATCTGTAATAAAACTAACTTAAAATTTTAATAATTTTAGTATAATGGGAAGTGGAAACAGTGCCTTAGAAATAAGATAAAGCTTAAACGAACTGATTAAAAATGAAAATGAGGATCGTGAGGCCAGTGCTCTCCAATTATTTACTAATAAAATAGTAAGCTATGATCTACAGTCAGCTTTATAAAATGATGTAATTAGATAATGAAGAGATGATAATACAGACTCTCTTAAGTTTTTACTGGAATACTGCTTGAACAACTTAAAACAATAAATTACCTTTGAGATGGAATATAATCATACAATAATATGAAATAGTTTGATTATTATATAAAGAGTTTTTGGCGTAATTTTAGAAAGTGAAGAAGCATCTAGATTAATTTTATGGTAAAATGAAAATTTCATAGTTGAATTAGTGCAAAGCTTAGTAAAGTGTCTATTTTTACCATAATTTTCAATAGAATAGAGTGATTTAGAAGATGAAAATGAATTGATCTGGTAAAAAGGAATTGGATGTTAAAAAGCTCCTAAGGTAGATAATCAATTAGTAGAAAATAGGAGTGAAGTTTTAAGAACTATGATAATAGCTTTATAATAAATTACTTTTGTGAATTATAAGTAAAATACAGACTATATTAATCCAATAAGCTATATATTCACATCTCCTGGCATAAAATATAACAGAATTATGTTCATGAGCTTGATAAATTGAATTCTGTAGTATGCAACACCTTGGATGCCACATATTTCATATGAAGAAGATCTAGCACATTTATGTTGCTAGGTTTTAGATATTTTATTTGATTCTAAGGAACTTACACAAGATATGATTGGAGATAATCTTGATTTATGCAATATTGAGTCATATTTGAAGGAAGTTGGGGACGATTAGTAAGAATATAAAAATTAATTTAGAAAGTTTATACAAGAAATTGAAGAATAAGAAGATTTTGACTTTATTTACGATAATATTGTTAGGTTATTGCAAGAAGGATAAAGCTATACATCAGTGTTACCTACTTTTTACATTGAGCTCCTACTTTTATTGTGAAATGTTCTTATATACAACAATAAGTTTGAAAATTACATACATTACCAGAAAAACTCTAATATACTAGCTGAACATATTATTTACATAATATGAGAGACATAAAATGATGAAGGAAAAGCAGGACTAGCTTAATTATGCATGTTTCTCCTTTTGTAATTAACTTCCCAAAGAGAATTTTGCTCAAAACTGAATTAAGATATAGTGTTAAGCTATTCAGGCGTGCAAGGAGAGACTCTTTTTGATACAACATTTCAAATAATGTGCCGACTAATCATGCTAAGAAACCACCTAAGATTCTCCTGCTCTCTAATGCTAACAGTTTTATCCAACATGTAACTTATATTTAGATCACCCTACGGTAAAAAATTGTCCCCTTATACAAGTAATCGTTTTATAACCTTATTAGAATATGTATCTTCTAAGAACTTCTTACTTCAAGACCGTGGCAACTTCCAATTACTAAACTTATGCGTAGAAGTACTTAATCACAGGCTGTAGTACTAATGGGATGTAATTCATAATTAGGGAAGTATTAGCATAGTATACGAGCTATTATTAAAGCAAACCCAGTTCCAAAAGTTGATTAACCTTGAGTACTAAGAAGATTTCCCAGGGTTCTCTACAATAGATGATTTTGATTAGTGAAAGACAAATCTTCCATTGGACTTAATCATTTACTTATATGATTATTTATACCCGAAACTTGAAAGACAGTGTGGTCAGATGGCTACTGAGGAGACAGTAATAGAGTTCTTGAACAGAGAAGTAATGATAGGCATTTTCCCTGCTCCTCATAGAATCTTTACCAGAAAATATATAGCAACTAAAGATACTATTATATGGTTCACTACTTACTTATGGGGAGTTATCTTCACAAGCATTCAGATGAACCCTTATATGGATGCAAAACATATAGCGTTGTTTAGCATCAAGGAGTCTTCTAATTAGTTAATAAAATGGCCTTAACCTTTCTTTTATTCATTACAGCTTAATGCATTACAGTTTAATAACAATTTGGAAGGTTTGAAAGGAATTTAATTGGAGATGGACTTAAAAAGGATTTGAATACAGAGATTGTTTTAAATGAAGACGCAGATTTTATAATAATCAACGAGGAAATAAGCCATGAATGATTTGTTGATATTGAAGAAGTTAACCTAGATGCTACTTTTAGTACTAAAATTGATATTGAAAAACCAGCTAGTATATCAGTTCCTCATAGCTTCCAATTAAAAATCCCAGTTAATAACAAAATAGCCCGCTTTTCATTTCCAATTCATATGAGATATAACGATTGCTCATATAAGGACTTTGCAGAGATTGAATTGTAGCTACCTTCTATAGTTATAAAGAACCAGCTGTATCAATTAGATGGAAAACTTTATGCAAGAATGCCAGTCGGGAATTTACAAGATATCCAAATAGTTTCAATAGGAACAGGCGCTATTACTCTACTAGGAGCGTTGGTTATAATACTCGGTATAGAAAAACAAGTAAGAAAATCCAAGACTAGTTGAAAATTAATAAATTTTAATATGGGCTGTGGAACATCTAAAAGGAATGCAGAGCATGTTACATTCTCTGTTCCTCTCCACCATGATGATTCCTTATCAGAAGAGTTTTAAAGTGAAAGGGAAAGTATTGTTTTTGAGGAGGAAGAAGATGAGATAGCGATTGAATAACAGCCCGTGAGGTATAAATAAGACGTGTCATTTGAACCTTTTCCACAGGCGTAGAAGAGCAATGAAAAACCGGAGTAAGTTTAACTATATAGAAAAGAAGATAATTTCAAGCTTCCTCCCATAAATCAAAAGGTTATGAAGTAATTGATAGAATTACCTTCATTCCCTTAGAATTTTGATATTTAAATTTCAGATGAGGAGAATTAGCTGGGTAATTCAAAGCTTTAAGAGAAGAGGAAATCAACTGCAGAGCTCATTAATGAATTATATGAGGATGTGCATAATGTCCTATAATAAAATTGTTGACGTTTTAATTGACTTTAAAGGTTTATTTGTAATTATATATTTCGTAATATAAGCTTGTTTTATTTAGAGTATAATCTTATATAATATAGCTTTTACTAAATATAATAAAATGTGTTGTTTTAGTGCAAAAGTAACCTTATTAAACATTATAAACTAATAAATGTCATAGTTGTTGGAAATTGAATTTGATTATCCTGTTTCTTTGGATGCGATACTATAAGTTTAAGTTAGTTATGATAATTTAAAGCTTGTACTTGACTTTATAAAGGGAATGCTGAAAAAATAAAATAACGTCATTAATTAATTCTAGGGAATTGATGACAAAATAAAAGAGGATATTGAGTAAAAACTGTTATAATAGACTAATCTATAAGCTGAAAATTAAGATAATACAAAGAAGGAGCTAAAAGATGAAATAGAGTAATTAAAAAATGAGTTAGTAGAAATTAAGGACAAAATGAATAAAGATGCTGGATGAGATTAAAAGATTGATGAATTTGGTACAAATTTAAAACACTTAAATGATATAATATAGAATAATAAAGATTAATTAGATGAAAGAATTCAAGTTATTGAAGAGCAAAATTAACAGTAAGATACACTGCTTAAATAATAATTCAATAAATCCCTACAAAACTAGGATACAGAAGACTAAAGCACAACTGTTTTGGATTCTCCTAGTAAAAATTATTTCAATACAGAAGGATAAGATGATAATATCTAAGAATAAACATCAAAATTTAGATAATAATTAGAGTCATAAGATCAGAATTTAAAAGAAGTTAATTAGAAACTTTAGAGTTTATAGAGTTAATTAACTAATTTAAGAGTTCAAACTAATAAATGAGCAACTTAGTAATCCTCTGAAGCTGAAAAATAATCAGAAATATTTGAAAAGATATAAGATTTAGATGATAATTTAAACCAGAAAGTTGATTGTGATGATTTTGATTAACTGAAGCAATTTGTAAGCTTAAATTAATCTAATGGTAATGTATAATTAACAGATCAAAACTTTATATCAACATTTGACACAAATCTTTTAAAAGATTTGAAAAATAAAGTTAAACAAATAGAAAAGGTTCTCAGGGAAAAATCTTTAAAAAGTAATGACATATTAGACTAAAAGTAGAAACTAAGTGACTTGGAAATAACATTAGATTAAAAAGAAGACTAAGTAAATGATCTTTACTCATAATTGAATTAGATTAACCAAAAGTTTAACAGATTGAATGAATTTACCGAGATTATAGACAGAAACTTAAGAAACCGATTAGATTCTTAAAACAATTCAAGCACTGAAGATTAAACTTTATTAAAACGCTTATCTGATATTGAGAACACATTACAAGATTTAAGTATTCCTTAAGGGTGCACTTTACACGCTCTTATGCAGGGAAAAAACAACTAAGAAAAGTAAATAAAACAACTCAAAGGAAAATTAGATAAGCTATGAAGAGAATCATATACTAGATTTTAGGAAGTTGAGAAAAAACTTCCTAGTAGTAATGCACTTGATTAGAAATTCAAAGATTTTAAAGATTAGATAAATGAGTTAATATAGAACCTAGAGTAAAAGTTAAGTAAACAATTTGCAGATAAGCTTAAAACTGAAAGAACTTTAAAATATATCTAGGACATACTAAAACAATTAGTTTAAAGCTCAATGGCTAATTAAGATGATGCAATGTTTGCTAAAAAACCTTTAAAAGGGTGGTCTTGTGCTTCGTGTGACAATAATCTAGAAAACTTAATAGGGAGAAAAGCTAGCCATGTGTCTTGAAATAAATTACCTTAAAGAGACTCATAAGAAAGATTGACTAAAGTTGGGCCTAGATACTAGTAGATAATGGCCAATATAGAAAGTTCTAGGAATAGAAGTTAAACAGTCCGTATTGATAAGTATAAAAGCTAAATGATGCGAGATGAATTTACTGCTAGTACAGATACTGTATTCTTTCCATCAGTTGGGAAAAGAGAAGATGTTTAGTTTTATTAATTATTTAGCAGATTTTTATACATATATTATAAGGATTTATTATATAAGCTTTGGTATAATTTATGTTTTTAATTAGTTATTTTATCTCTCAAAAGTATACTAACAATTAATATGGTAACCAAAGTTATCTTGATATGCTTAATTGTATTTTCAAATGCTGTTTAGCTAATCCCTTATAACCAACAGTCAATCTACTTTTGAGATCCTCCGCCTCCTAATTTCAAATCTTACGAGGAGATTTATCTCACTCCAGAACTACTACAACTGTACAATCCATCAACCACTGTATATTTCATACTTTGAACTTACGTTTAAGATAGTAAGTAAATTTTTAAGTGAACTGAATTAGACAGTAGCTAGAGCATAACTCTATACTTTGCAAGTTCTCGAGTTTTATTAGAAATACCTGGCACATAAGATTGATCAACTTTGCTTTTTATTGATGAAAATATACGAATGCAATGGGTATTTATTTGCGCTTAGATCAATACTAAGGCAAGCCTATTCATAGAGCATGAAAATGGCTCTTCTAGTAACGAAGAAAGTAGCATTAGTTAATTTACCTTTACTTCAAATGCAAAACTAACTTTAGGGGATTCTACGAGCGAATCCTACGTTATTATTGGTAATTTTGAGATAAACTTTGATAAAACTATAGAATTAAGCTAGTTTTAAAGCTTATTCAGCTAAAGTAGATAAATACCACCATATGATAATAGCTTTTTTCCTCTTTAAGGAGTGTATATTACAGAATTGCATAAGACATAAAAGAGCAGTGTAGAAGGTAGTTCTAATATAAGAGGAATATTATCAGGATAAACTTATGATTTCAATGCTTGAACTTTAACTTCATGGATTCTTTTAGATCCTAAGACTGAGATATTACCAGATATAAATGGATATTAAAGATAATAAGCAGTAAGTCTATTCTAAAGTGATGGAAATTTGATTTATGTTACTTATATGTTCTCTCATTCCTTAGTTATTGTGGAGAGTAATCTTACTGGAATAATATTAATGAGTTAGGTTGACTTATTTAAATGAATATACTTCCATTTCTCCTGCAATACGGAGTACTATTACTTTATAATAAGCCAAGACAATATTGAAGATACTATTAAAATTAACAATAATTAGCAAATAATGGCATGAGCCTCAAGTGATACATACAGCATAATTTACAATTATAGTTCTTATGAAGGTGGACAGTTTATTTACTGAAATACAAGAATTTATTTTGATTATTATGAGTAAAGGCCTTAATCTAACAATGATATAAGATCAACTCTATATGAAAGCTGTATCCAATGAGACGGTAAAGACTAGTGCCTAACATGCTAGAACTATGAAGGGCTATCTAGCGTTAATTTTCTTTGCTAGGAATGCAATAGATATTGTAGTAATTTCAACCCTACTGATTATATGCAAATGAGCTTTAGTGATTGCTTACTTATAAGTGATTCTTTAGGTTTAAACTAAGGAAAAGAAGAATGCTTAGATTCTTGTAAATTAGCTGCATCTACTGTTAAATAATGCTCAGATATTTAAAGCAGACTATAATTCGATTTTGATGATTTAATCTAGAATAAATTTTGGTCTACTAATCTTTAAACTTATTTTTTATTGATAGACGATGAATAATCAAATTTACAGTGGAAAGAAGTCGGGTAAAATCTTGGAGTTTATTTAGATGGAAAACATTATCTTGAGCTTCAAGGTAAAGATTAAGGGAACTATGTTTTTTAGTCCAGCTATTTTATTTAGATTTATTTTAGACCTTTTTAAGTAGGTAATCTTCTATTGGTATAAGGAGATAACGGGGAAACTATATTGAGTATTATAATAGATGATTTAAGTAGCCAAAGCATAACTCTTAAAGTTTACTTATTAAATACCAACAATACTTTGATGAATTAATCTGTCTAGTATGATGTAAGCATATAGTAAGATCAAATTGGAGTTTATTGATATCTCGCTCAAATAAAATACAATAAAACAGCAAATTAAATTTCCTTGACTTTTAATGATTAAGTTTAGTCGGGGTACGGAAACTTTGAATTATAATAAACATAAAGCCAACAGATATTTATAGGTAAGAACATTGATTAAAATCATCACTTATAAAGTTATATTTACTAAGTAATTATAAGTAATATCTATGAAAATGATTCAACTTTACCCAATTAGCCTGGTTTATTCTGCCAAGGATGTCAAAACTGTACTGAAACCTAATGCTTTAATCCCTGCTTTTTAAAAAATAGTCTTGCATAATTACCAGACTATGAGATATGCCTTAATTATTGTCCTTTTGGTACTTGGATAAATCACAATAAATGCCTATCTTTATTCAATGCTTTCTATTTTCACTTTAACTCATCAATTAACAATCCATTTTCAACAAATCAAATAGCTTAAGTTGTATATGGAAATAACCCTGATAAGTTTTACCCAAATTATGACGCTAATGATCCTATTTTAATTAAAGATTAAGGATTGTACTTCAATAAAGAGTAATATATGAAGGTTTATACTGATTATGAAAACCGTCAAACACCAAATTTAAGTACCGAATGGACAATTCAGTTTTTAGTAAAACTCACGGGATCAGGAACAATATTAAGCATTTAAGTAACTTACAATCAGAATAATAGTAGCAAACTCTTTACTGTAAAAGTTTCAAGTTAAAATGACTTAATTATATAATATTACCTATTTTTTAATGTTTTTAAGCAACTAGGATAGGAAAGCATAACATTAAATGAATGAATATATATAATGACTAACTTTAGTTACAAATAATTTGAATTGTATCTGAATAACTCATAAACCTTTATCGTTAGTAATTCTAACTATTTTATGTATTAAGTAGGGGCTGAGCATATATTTGGAACTGATTATGAGGATGGATTTTAAGGCTTTCTTTACTAGTTTAATTATTCCATAACAGTATCACTCCAACAAATATTCAATATTACACAAGGCATCTGCTAAAATAATCTTTAAACCTGTACAGCTACTAATATATAATTACCAAATTGCAATATCAACTAATGATTCGATGGAATGACCTGCTAAGAGTGTCCAAATAATTGCCCATAATGTAGAAATTCTTATTAATGTGGAGTATGTAAAGTTTAAGGATGCAAATAATGTAGTAGTTTACAGGATGATAGCTGCATTGAATGCATGGAGGATTTTATTTTACAGAATAACAAATGCTATTGTAATATACAGAGTAGATTAAGTATTCCTGATATGTACAATAGCTGCAACTTTTACTGTGTATAATGAAATTATACCAATGGAAACTTTAAGTGTAACTAATGCATCTAAAATATGTTTCTTTTTGATAATAATTGCTGAAATTGCTTTAATCTTCAATAAGTTTTGGAACAATACTCAATTCCTTTAAATGAAGTAACCTAGGAGTTATCAGAAGAAATAGATCTTAGATGTAGTTCAATATGTGGAGATGGAATGTGCAGTGGTGATGAAGAGTGTGATTCTGTATAAGGCTGCAATTCTTCTTGTACAGCTCATTTAGACTATAAATGCATAAAAACATATGGATTTTAATGCACATGCAATAAATTAATACAATGAGCTTCGTTAGAGTATTCTTTAAAGGAAAACGGTGTGATTGTTAGCTTAAAATTCAGTAATCCTTTAATAACAAATAGTGATATTAACGAAATATACTCAATAGAATCGTCTATATAAGATGCTTTAATATTTTATGAGGTAAGTGAAGATTTGTATGAGATATATATCAATACTAACCAGAACAACACGTTTAAAATTGAAATAAAGGAAAAAGATTTCTCTCTTATAGTCAACTACTCTTTAAACATTAGAAGTAATTATCTACCAGAGCCAATTTATATCAATAACAAATGCTAAATAATGAAAGATGATGTATGCTAATAATGCTTTGGACAATTAGTTTTAAACTAGTATAATGAATGCATTTGCCCACAAGATAGCTATTTAGATTAAAACAATAATTGTAATAAATGTCCTGAATAATATCAAATATGCGAGGAGTTTAATATAAAATGCAAATAAGATTATTTTATGATTGATCAAGAATGCTATTCTTGTACTGATATCAAAGGTTTTGGAGGAAATTTAGAGCTAAAATAAAATAAGCTTTACTCAACTATAGGGTAATTTTGTACAGAGATATGCGGAGATGGATAAGATTATGGATAGCATTAGTGTGATGATGGTAATTTCCAGACCGGAGATGGCTGTGATGAAAATTGCCGCATTGAATAAGGTTTCATTTGCCCCAATAATGAATGTAGGCTAAAATACCCTACTGCTTATTTAAAATACAATAAGGAAGATTATTTCATCTATTATTTATAACTAATTTTTGATGAAAAGGTTGAATGTGATAATATTCGTTTAAGTATTAAAGATTTTTAGCTGGTTTTTGATAAGGAAAAAGAATTTGAAGTAATAAATATTGAAGCAAATCCTCTAGTAAGTTTTGATTAAAATGAGATAGTAGTACTTACAATAATAAATTTTGATAAAGTTGTAAATGAATAAGGATAGAGTTTAGTTGATAAGGATTTTTAAGTAGTTTTATTAGATCAAGTATAAATTGAGGACTTAAGTATTATTAACTATATTGCTCATTATACAGCAGGAGCAGTTATAGCAGCCATTATTTCGGTAAATATTGCTCTTTTTTAATGCGACATATCAATTGATCCTTATTCTTTGATTTCATCAGTTGAAATTATGCAATTACTAAGCCTTTAATAATTCTAATAAATCTATATCCCAAATAAATTATTAGCCTTCTATAAAGCTCTGGATTTTACAAGTGCGAATTTTGTACCTAATTTATTTGATATGTACTTAATAACTCATATAGGAAATGATAATTATATTAAAAATTAAAAGGTAGACTTTTTATCAAATACCGGATAAATTATCATCTTATGAAGCTTAATACTATTTGTATTTCTTTTAGTTATTCTTATTAGTTCTAAAATAAAGAAAAATTGAATAAGCAAGATTGTAGATTAGTTCAAATACTCAGTGCTAATTACAGTATTTAATGGAACATTTTTACATTTAGTCTTCTTTTGATTAGTTTATATAAAGTAGATTACAAATTTTGACATGTACCATATTCTTACTACAATTTGTTGAATACTTACAGCAGCTTACTTTTTGGGTTTTGCCTTTATCTACTATAAAAAATGCTTAAAAAATAATGACTATAGCGATGAATAATATCAATAAACTTATGGTAAACTATTTGATAAATTGAATAATTAAAAACGCTTGAAAAGATGCTTTTTTATTCAGATTTATCTAAGGAAAGTGATGCTATGCATATTCCTTGTTTACAGTACTGAAATACAAAATGAAGCTATTTTATGCAATTTTATAATAGTAAGTCCTATTTAGTACTTTTTAATGATTACAATTATTCAACCTTTTAATTTAGAGAAAACTTTAAAAAGATTGATATATTTACAAGAGCTTTTTTTGCTTATTTCATTTATATTTTTATACTTGTTGAATATACCCTAATTGAACTACTAAGCATATAACTGTATTAGTTTTATATAGATAGCTATTTCAACTATGGCATTTTTACCTGGTATATTATATCAATATGTATGTGTTGGAAAAAAGATAGTTTTAAAGTGCAAAAGTATAAAAACTTCCAGAACTAGTATTACTTAGTAATTAATTAGCAAAATGTACTATTAAAAATATATAAACCTAAATAATTTCCATAACAATAAAACATTATTTAATATAGATAGTAAACAAACTAAATAAAAGGCCTTTTAATCAAACTCTCTTCACTAGTCAAAAGCAGTTGCCTTAATCCCTTCCCGAAGCTCCTAAGTAAAGTAATTCCAAAAACTACTAACATTACAGCAATAGCGGTATCAGCTAAAACAATTATAACAGTTTAAGCAATCAAAAATGAACTAAGATATCCTCCAGGCGCATAAAGAATATACCCCAAACAGTAAATCTTCATTGCAAGTGAAATAGGAGTTAAAACCAAAAATAAATACATTCTGAATCTTTTCTCCTTATGAGCCGCAGTTACGCCTAAAATAGTATAAGAAACCATAGTAAAATAATACACAATAGACAAGGCCAAGCCTACTACTATGAAATCGATATACTCCACAGAAACATAAAAAATAAATGTGGCAATAGTCAAAGAGTACAAAATAAAATCTATCTTAAGCAATGACAAAAACACTTCATAAACTTTGAATAATCTTATAAGCATTAAATTTGTAGTTCCTAGGTCTTAAACAATTCTCCACCCAAACTTTTTATATGCAATTCCATAGCAGAAGTAGAAAAATAGTTGTGAACTTATCATTACTATTACTCCAAGTATCTAAGCACCAAGATTGTCTATATACTCTATACACATATAAACTCCGTGGAAATTAAGAATACTTGAAATGATTTCAAATGCAAGCAATTCAAAAGCATTTTCACGAACTAATGCATGCCAAGCAAAGTACATAGTGGAAATCATTAGCCAAACTATGCAGAAAATGTAAAAGTAGTATTAGTTGCTGGAATGATTGTAAGCAAATACAAATAAAATTAATAGAAGTAATAGCTCTGTAGCTAGAGTTATGATAAGCATCGTTCCGATTGAGCGGATGAAAGATGTTTTACAGTCCTCGATTTCCATTTGTATCATTTTTAATTTATCAACAATT